>PVJA010003412.1:49124-95504 GCA_004027025.1 Myocastor coypus | reverse complement strand
GAGTTCAATCCCCAGTACTGGAAAAAAAAAAAAAAAAAGAGAAAAGGAAAGAAAGAAAGAAAGAAAGAAAGAAAGAAAGAAAGAAAAATTATAGGAGAATTTAAAAAGTTAACAAAATTTAAAGGGGTTAGGCTGAGCTATTACTAAATCTAATTCTGGATAAATGTATTTCAGCTTTCTTGCTATCTAATCCTTTCATATAATAGTAAATTATAACTTGCTTAGGCCCAAATCTTATTGCTCTAATCCCTCTAATTTCTCTAAGGTCAATGCATGGGACAATCCTCTGAGATTTATTTCCAGAATCTGTGTACGAGCTATTTTCCCCAACCTCTCAGTGGCCCCTCCCCACTCCAAGACCCTACCATTGGAGCTGGGCTGTTTCCATGATCTTCTAATTGGTCTTCCTGTGGTCATTCTTGCTGTGCTGCAGTTTGCTTCCATCACAGCCAGCAGAGTGACCCACTAAGCATGGGATGATCAGCACCATCCTTCTGGAACCTCTCATGGCGCTATATGTAAAGAGCAGCAAGCCCTAAGTAGTTACATCCCCAGTTTGGCCTTTCTCTTAACCCTTTCCTATTTTTGAATAATATATGTTTACAATACATATTTATCAAATTTGTCATGTGGAATTTGTATCTGTACAGAATATAACTTAATTTTTCTTCTTTATTTTATTTTAATTTCTTTGTGTTTCAGGGAAGAGTCTATAGGGCATTCAGGTCAGACTTGCAGCGATCTAACTGTTTACAGCCTCCCAGGAGCTGGGAGTACAGGCATCTTCTTTTTTCCCCCCTCTTCCCACTGTTGTGATTTAGCTCTACTGAATTCTCCTAGTTTTCAAATCTAACCGGTATCGTCACGCCTTAGGAGTTCCGTTTCTTTCATTATTTTATCCGGCATTCTCTCTTCCCGAGAGCTTCATAATCAGCTCCTTCAGGTCCCCTCTCTCTTCTTCTATTTCTCTCTCTCTTTGTCTCGCTATGTGACCCAGCTTGACCTGGCACTCGCAGCCATCTTCATCCGCCTCCTGACTGCTGGGGCTACAGGCATGTGCTATCACACTCAGCTTCTCTCTCTCCATAAAGACCACCATACTAATGAGCCGGCTCAATACCATCAATTAAAATGCCACACCTTCTCTTCATACTCCTGTTCTCTTACCCAGCTCCACTTCTTTCTTCTTGAAATTTACTACTACATGTTATGTGAACAACTGTATAGTTACATACTTGTGGTAGGGGTCAGCATGAGAAGAAACTATAGAAATAAAGCGCCAAGCAGTCCCTATTCTACTTCACTTAGGGGTAGCCACATGAATGCGAAATTGTAGGAAGTCCTGAAATTTCATAGTCTTTACTATAGGACATTTTAAGCCTCCTTAAAATGAAATTTGTACTTCTACTTTTTATGCAGAGAAAGCCTAGGATTGATCACTGGGTTTTATGTGGTAGGCAGTCACACTCCTAGGAATCATCTTCTTTGGATAACCTGTTTTGCTTTCACTCATTTGTAACTTGCATTTATTATCCAACATCTCTGTCTTCTAAGGTTGTCCTCCCCTCCCTCCTTCCTTTTCTTTTTTTTTTTAAATTGGTCCAGTTCTTTCTACTTCTATACCTTCACTTTAAACTGTAAGCTCTTTGGTGACCATATATATATATATTTTTTAGTACTTCTAAAGGATTCAGAGTCCAGAGAGCTCGCTATTACATTATGGCACCTTAGACATCATGCCAGGAAAACAAACAGAAAATTACCACTAGCCCCTTTCCATTTACAAATAGGTGAAATACGTTATGCCAAAGTCTTGTATCCTCCTCTTAGATCTGGGAGTAGTCCCAGCCTCTCCCTGGGTGGAAGGCACTGGACCTAAGTACTCCAAGCCAAAAGGTCTATTCTTCTCAGCTGCACCTGTCTGTACGAGTGGGGAAAGGAAATGCCTTTGTGCTTTTGGTTAGACCGCTGCCTTCTCCTCATGAGCATGCCCTTGGGGCTGACTGGAACCCACTTCTGATCTCTGTGGAAAGAGAGAATTAGATGAATTATTTAAAGTGAACTTATTTTAAATTTTGCTTACATGTTGCAAGGTCAGAAAGATCATTACAGGTTGTTGGAGATAGTGCTCGCTCTCATAGGTACTGTTTGTATGCTCAATGTTCAAGCAGTCTTCTTCCAGGATGTCTTCTTCATCTTTCCTGAAGGGTCACATGCCTTTTTTTTTTTTTTTAACATGTGCTTATATGGAAATCTTACAGTTAGGAGCCACACAGCTTATATCCATAGTAGATGGACCTTCCTTCCTTCCTTCCTTCCTTCCTTCCTTTTTTCTTTCCTTTCTTTCATTTTTTGTTGTTTTTAAAGAATGATCTGATGGACAGACATTTGTGCTCTCTTGAACTTCCAAAAATAGAGTTTACTACTTCTAAATGTGATTTTTAGTAATATCACAGCAATGGAATTAAAACTCCTTTCATAGTAAACATACTGTTTTGTGGTTCAGAACATTGCTTTTTAGGGCATCATGTACCTTCTTGTAAGACTCACTGTGTAAACATCTCTTTAGTATGATGAAGAGGACTTGCACCACTTGTAGTTGGAAACTCTTATGTCAACTGTCCCCCAAGTCAATCACTTTGATATAATCCGTAAAGTACTTCACCAAGTGGCAGTGTTATCATGTCATTCATGTCCAAACCCGGAGAAGTCCAAGCCATTTTAATTTCTTTTTTTTGCCATTTTAATTTATGATTATTTCCTACTATTATAGAAAGTAAGATACATAGTATCCCTTCAATTGTTTGGCTGAATGCTTTTGTCCTTTTAAAATTTATATGCAAAAAAAGCATAATTACCAGTGTGACAAGTTTAGAAGAGTTTGAAGCTTTGGAAGATAAATGGATAAGTAAGTTTTTCCCTGATAAAGCAGGCTGGAGATCTCTTCTGAAAAGCAAATATGTGTCAAGGACATGAATTCTCAACAAGCCTGTCTGCACGCTTCCCCACACACCCCCTTTCTATTTTCAGAACCTGATTGAACGTAAAACCTTGCACTTGCCAGGCAGGACCTTGTGCCCCAGATCTATCTCCTCGGCCCCCAACACACCCACTTTGATGGCACCTTAATTTTGGATTTCTGGGTTTCCATAACTATGGAAAATGAATTTCTATTGGTTATAAGCTACCCAACTTAGTAACTTTTGCTGTGGGATCTTGAATGTATGAACACATGAAAGCTACAAAATTGCCTTATTTTACTTGTTTACATGTAATAATTTGATGATTTTATCTTCCTTACTTAGTACACTCATTAACAGTTCACTTTTGTCAATAGATCGTGGTGAAAGCGTGTAACAAACACCAAGATATAATGAACTTTGAACCCAGGGCAAATGTCCTACATTTTTCATAGTAGGACTATTGCCATGTATTGGAGAATATCTGAACTCCTAGATGGGTGAAGGATAGTGTGATAACTCATGCTGTATCTCATTGATAAGTGATTCCAAGAATCTTGCAACAAGCCTGTGTGAGTCGTGTGCTTTATTTCCCTCCTCCTCCTCCCCCTCCTCCTTCTGCACTGTGCAAGGCTTTATCTGATGCAGTGCACTCTGAAGTTTCTCTACTCCTTTTGGGGATGCAGTGATCGGCCTAGAGAACCACATTTCAAGTTCATACGCTGTTCCACACTTGATATCGTTATTTGGATTACATATAGAAATCTCAAAACATCAAAACAGAACTTTGGCTTGCTCTTGCCTGTAACTTCTCTTCCCTGCCTCGCTAAGGAATTACTGTTACTGTTCAAATCATGAAAGCCAGGTCCCAGACTTTTTGAAAAGAGATATAATTTTTACTTTGTTTGGTCCCATTGCCTTTGCTTAACTGTATAATGTTACAGTTAGAGGACTTAATACCAACACTTTTATCACCTGTGGTCTAAATGATTTGGAGATGAGAACACACCTACTTGTATGTCTTTAATACAATCATATTTTCATCTATTTTTTTCTTTCCTGACTGATCACTACAGAGTACACAAGTTACCGTGCCTCTGCTTTCACTACATCCACTAACATCTCTTTATTTACCAGAGAATAAAGCATAATAGACAAAACATTAGAAATTATGTGGAATTTCAAAAAAACAAAGACACAAAATGATAGGAATTTAACAATGGTTGAATTGTGCATCATTACTATCTATTGTGAGGGCTACTACAATAACTTCCTTATTAGTCTTCTTATTTCTACTCTATTTGTAATAAAATTCATTTACTATCACAAGAAATATTTTAAGAATAAATCTGCCAAATGATGTCACCATTTTTATTATATGCACAGTACAAGCCAAATTTAAATTCTGATTGATGAAGTCTTATATGATTTTGCCTCTCCACATTTTGCTAATTTAATTCCTCACCACTCTTTACTTTGTTCTTTAGATTTTATTATAATGGCATTTTTTCTTTTGTTTATGCCAAACTTGCTCCTAGTCTTGACCTACTCATCTCTCTGGAAAACAAATAAACAGACAAACACTCTGAATCTAAATAGAGTATTTCCTCCTTAATCCTTGGGCACGAATCAAATGGCGCTTCCTAAATGAGATAACCAATGTGAAGTAACTCGCCCATCTTTCCCTACAATCATGATGCTATGTATTACTCTACTGCATGTCTGCATGTGTAGTTGTGTGTTTATAATACTCTGAAATATTTCATTTTATCCTAAAATGCTCTAGGAAGTTAGTTCTTCACTAAAATTTGAGGCACTTTGTGTAGCTTCTTCATTTATCTACACAAAGAACCCACAAGACGATCTGGTAGGTTTGAGTGAATTAGAGAAATGTTTCCTGGGTTCTTGGGCCTCACATTATTTTGTTATTTTCATTTTAATTACAAAAGTCAATGTGTGTGTGTGACATTAATCATTGCCTCCAGTTTGTTGAGTATAACATTCAAGTGTAAACTATTGGGATATAGTCACATCAGCTTGCAAAGGCTCCCACATGCTCTTCTCAGGCTTGTGGACATCAAGTACATTGTGACTGTGACGAGTTGGGGTCGGAGAGGAGAAATGTGCTGATGGCAGGTGAGGGAACGTGCTCCACACTGTTCAAAGCTGTAGGTAGACTCAAAAAAATTTAGCTTCCTGGGGTTGGAGATTTGGCTCAGTGGTAGAATGCTTGGCTAGTGAGCTGGAAGCCCTGGGCTCAGTCCTCAGCACCAAAAGCAAAAAATATACCTCCCATTAAACCAAAAATAAACCTCCTATAAAAAGGTTTAGTTTCCATATATGTACAGAAAATTCAAATAATTTTGCTGTCTCACTCTGGCTTCAGATCTATGACTCTTTTCATGCAACTTGCCCAGCAGTACCTCCTAGGTATGCTAAGACTTACTCACTACACTGTTGGAAACGACTAACGACATCCTAGTGACCTTTCAGGTTCACATTGATCTTATCGCTTTGTTCCCTCAGAAACTACAAAGCGCACAGAAAAACTACTAAGTGAGCAACTGCTTGTCCTTTTGTTGTCTTTACAGTAAGACTGGTAGATCCATAAAGTTCACAATCACACATCATTACAATGTAGTTCCCAAAGATGTACAAATGGAACTGCCTTTGTCTTATACTTCCCCAATGCTGCAAAAGCAAGGAAAAGTAACTTATGCTTCCACATATTAAAGTTGTTAAAAACTGATAAAGTTTGGTGTTACAGCTTTTGAAAAATCCTCCCTCTTCAAAGTGGAGGAATAGAGCAGAGTAGAGCAAATGTTTGAGGAGGGAGACCAACTAGTTCTGCCCTCATGGGGAGGGAACATTATATAACCGTTTCCTAAATGATGTAAATCAGCTTTTCTTGTCCCATAGGGAAGTTGAAGAAGCAGCGCTGCATGATGTCATTCGGATCAGTACAAAATAAGATTCATAAAGAGTTTAGGAGCTCTGATCTACAGGAAGCCTTGAAGCAGCACATTTTAAATGACCCCGCATTCCTAATTCAGATGGTGAGTGAGACAAGGCAAAACAGACAGATCAGCAGTTTTCATTTGTGTCTTTCCCCAAGGGTCTCCAAGACTGAGCCTCACCCTCTCAGAAATGGGTTCTGCCAGGAGCACGATGCTGCAGCAGACTGCATCATAAATAAATAAATAAGCAGGACATTTCCCAAGGGTTTGTTTTAATGATCACACTAGCTCATGCGCTGCCCTTCAACACAGCATTTCTCAGGAAGCTAAGTCAAAATTGAGTAGGATGATGATTGCACATAGATATTCACTCATCTTTAAATATCTACTATTGTTTATCTCCAAAGGAAACTGAGGAAATATGCTTGCAGAATAACTTACATTACTGGTCCTTGGTTATATAGTAATTTCATTGTAGACCAACAAGAATTTGAAAAGATATAGCTTTATATGTGAGTATATCATCAGCCCTTACTTACTGCATGGTCATAATTATGCCATTGAACTTCACTGAGTTCTAGTTTTCTTCAGTATGATAGCAGTGATAGTATTAATTGTTATGCATAGTGGATGTGAGACTCAAACATAAGTAATATTTACCTTCATGGTATACCATCCTACAAAGTCATTCATATTTTTACCTCTGTTATCATAGCTAACATCCCATAAGTAGAGGATTTCATAGCTACAGTTGAAGTTTGTGGCCTGCAATGTGCTAATATTCTAATATTCTGGGAAGATCACTGAGATTCCTTCTTGGGATGGAAAAGCTTCTTAGCATCACCTACTGAAAGCACTCATTCAGAGATTCAGTCTTCTCTTCCAACTGCATGTCGCTCAGACATTTGAACTACTGGAAACGCATTACTTCTGAAGATTTCAATCTTTTCTCATCTTTGAGTGGTAAAAGAGTCATCTTCATCAAGGAATAGAATTGATCTTCCTATAACTTGCATTCAGTAATTATAATACTAGTCCTCTAGTGGTATTTTCATCTTTTTTAATATTTACGTATTTGCTATAACATCTCATTATGCATCTTGGACTTGCTGTGATACTCCTGCTTTTAGCCTTCCCTGCACTGGGATTACAGCCATGTGCCACCTCACCTAGTCTTCAGTGGCCGGCTCAGCATTCCCAGGGGCAGGGGATCGAACCCATGTCCTTTCGCTTGCCTCGGCAAGTGCTTAGACTGCTGAGCTACCTCTGTGGCCTGGCATTTTCATCTTGTATCATTTAATATTTCTAACATAAAGCCAAGCATTTCCACAGATATATAAAATAATCTGAAATTTTAGGGTGATATCTTATTTATTTCATACTTCTAGTAAAACTTGGTAATACACTTGTCTGTTTTACCTTTTCCATGGCAAAATGAGCAGAGAGACAGTGGTCTGGTGAATAATTTATTCACTTCTGTGGCTGGAGTGGTAGTTGCGAGTGGGTGAGGAGTGCACACAAGGCAGTTAGGGGTACAGCCAAGTACTGCATAACTCAAAGGCTTGAAAAACCCCATCTCAATGCGGAGAAGTGCTGCTCAGACTGAGGAAGCAAGCTTCAACACTCACAGATGACATGGCACCCAGGTGACTCAACTTTGACACACTATGTATCTTCAGTCCCTATCCTCTATAACCCCATAATCTCCTTGAACAGAAAATTTGTGAAAACACTGAGTCATAGGATGTTATAGCACAGGTTCTCTTATGTCCTAAGTCCTCACTGACTTTAAAGGGCTAGGGCCAAAATATTGACTATCCTTATAGCCCTCCTTTTTCTCTAATTTTTGTTCTGTAAACTTATATTCTTAACCTTCCAGAAGAAAAGCTTAGTGATACTATTACTCTATAATATAGGTAGTTGAGCATGACATCACTGTCTTTTTGAGTTCCAAATATGTTAGACTTAACTTGAAATTGGCATTTTCTAACAATCATTGATATTCTAATAAGTCTCTACAGACTGTGATAAAAGCAGTTACACGTTTTTACACATTTAGAAATCTAAGTATAAATACTCTGAGAATTCATAGTTTTATTTATGCTCTGATGCCAGTTGAATTATACTTGCATGCCTGGCTGCATAGTTAATTTTAGGATCCAAAGTAATCATTTTGAGGAATCTGTTTCTACCTTGAAAGCCAGAGGTAACAGAGCAACTGGAGTGATTATTGACACTTAAGTTAGATACACACTAATGACATATTTGGGAAACAGCAATATATCTCAGGCTATCAGCACTCAAACAGTGATCAATTAATGACATTGCAGTGATTGGATATTTGCAAGTCTTTTATTCCAGATAATTTATTTTGCAAATTAGACCAAATAGAGTCTATGTTTGATAAATGGATTTAAAAATGTGGTATAAATGTACAATGCAGTGCTATTCAGTCTTAGCAAAACAAAATTAGTAATTCTGTCATTTCAACAATATAGATGATACACAAGAACATTATATGAAGTGAAATAAGTTAGACACAGAAATATAAATATTGTGTGATCTCACTTATCTCTCTATATCTATCTATCTATCTATCTATCTATATATATATATATATATATACATATGTTTTTTTTTTCTTTCAGGACAGGATTTATAGGGGCTACAGGGTCTCTTTACATAGATCAGACTCAGTGATCTGCCTGTGTTCATTGTCACAAACAGCTAAGATTAGCGTGCCACCATGCCCAGCCTCAATCACTATCTCAGTGAGCTAAAGGGACGGGGCCAGCATGATCTCACTGATGGAATATAAATTTGGATTTTCTTACATCACAAGATATTATTCCTTTCATATGAGAAAAAGAAACCCAAATTTTTCAGTGCCAGAACTTACTTACACGGTTAGTAAAGACCAGCTGCATAACTGGTTAATGTCAGAATCATTATAAAGTCCTGTACAAAATAGTTATCTATGAGTAATTTATGATAATGTTATGAAGCATGGCATGTGCATAGAAATAATTTAGTTTTTACTGTCTACAGCTCAACTAACCTTTATTTAGTAGCAACGAAGCGTGGAATGCATCATTGTGTCATAGACTTTGCAGCACAAAGCGACCAACCAAAGCTTCCTTCAATGTTCCTGACATTGTTCTAAGTGAAGAAGGGTTAGGAACGAACAAAACCAGCACGAATGAGATGATGTTCTGTTCTGGATGGAAGGCAAATAGGAAACTTTCAAAAGCAGAGTTAATTACATTTCCATTGCTTGTTAATTTGAAAAATACCAAAGCATGTAAAAAAAAAGAAGAAGAAGAAGAGGAAGAAGAAGAAGAAGAGGAAGAAGAAGAAGAAGAAGAAGAAGAAGAAGAAGAAGAAGAAGAAGAAGAAGAAGAAGAAGAAGAAGAAGAAGAAAAAGAAAAGAAAAGCAGCAGATATTTTCACAGCAGAATAATTCATTTTATGTATTCTCTTCTCTACAGAATAAAATTTTAAGGGTACAATGATTTATGTTTCATGTATTTTAGACAGCTTGTTTATTGGTTGGATATTTATAGCAGTTTATTCAAAAGACATTATGGAAGGGACATTTTAGTACCTCCGTTTTTAAAAAATACATTTTAGTAAAAATTATAAATATATTAAATTCAATAGTATATTTGACTTCGGTAGTAAATTCTGTAGGAAGAAATACAAACTAGGTAATACTTCAAAGTTACCTCAAAGTACACAGCTTTACATAAATTGTACAGTACACGCAGTGGGTAGGGCTTTTCTTTTCATTTTATTCACCTATATTTAATTCAATCTTCGGCAGTGGGAGCAATAGAAATAAATTAATGGAAAAATTGAATAATACAACGTTTATCTCTGACAGTTATTAATGCAGTCCATCTGTTCTTTGTGGGTTAAGTATGCTCTTATTTTAAATGCAGGCCAGCAGAGAAACATATATTGTCTCTGCCTTTCAGTATTTTACTTCTGGCCTTTTTCTGTCCTATTTTAAAAGGGTCTCAGATATGTGACTCCTGATTCTATTCTTTCTATAATAAAATGCTAAATCTGGGTTCATGTGATACTATGAATTTAGAGATGCAACCACATTTTCACAAGAACCTATTAAATTCAGCCAACAGCAACTTTATCATCAAATGCTTTATAATAAAAATCCAGCCAGCCTCAAAATGCATAAGCATCTTGTATATATAGCAAAACTTAAATATAATATAAATATTGATAAAAGTAATATAAAGTAAGCTGGTTTTCAGCACAAAACTTTAAGCTAACACTTCATTTTCCGTTCTTTCTTTAAAGTTTCCATCTCCCATATTACTGCTTTTGAATGTCTACAAGAAGATTTTTCAATTTATTTTTATTTTTATTTTTATTTTTATTTTTTTGTCTTTTTAAGACAGGGTCTCACTATGCAGTTAAGGCTGGTCCTGAGCTCACTTTTGTAGCCCAGGCTGGTCTCGAACTCACATCAATCCTCCTGCCTCAGCCTCCCGAGGGCTGGGATTACAGGCGTGCGCCACCACGCCCGGCTGCGTGCGCCACCACGCCCGGCTTCAATTTAAATAATAAGTATCTTTGCAGATCTACAATGATATACATGTTGCATAGTGTATAATTTGCTTAAATTCAATTTAGAACTTTAATCTGTGACATTAAATTTAAAACACACATCTCCTTTTTAAAGTTAAATTAAATATAATCTCGTTCTCAGGTAATTGAAGAATTTAGGGCCCTAGGGATGGTGAAGTTCTCCCCGAATCTCCATGCCCTCCTCTTGCATAGGATGAGGATGTTCATAAAGTGAGGATCTTGGGCCCCTGCTGAGCTGCTTTATTACACTTCTAAACTTTTTAAACTAACAAATATATTAGCTAGAGCAATACTCCTTTTGTCAATTTGGCAATCAGATATATTTAAAATGGTCTGTAGACCCAAAGATACGCTTATAGTTATCATTGCAAAATTTGAGCCTTAGTGTACAAGTTTGGTTTTTTTTTTTTTTCTATTTAAATTTTTGTGGTACAAGGGATTAAACTCAGGACCCTGCACTTGCCAAGCAAGTGCTTATTCTACTGAGCTAACTCCCTGGACCATAAGTTTAACAATCCTTAAGAATCAGTATCAACATTATGTTAAATTAGAACCATAGCACTTCTCCCATCTCCACACAGTCCATGCATCTCCTTTTATGCAAAAGGCATTTAGTTTGTCTGTAGGAGCTACCAAGTTCTTATAATTTCAATATTGCTCAAAGTTCCAAGTCCTATCTCCTCCAAGGTATGAGACAAACTCTTAATTGCAAGCCCTGTTATGTAGCTTTTATCTTTGCAACTATGCCAATTCATGTGGATTTTCAAATGGCAAATCTACCTTGCAATCTTGCGGTAAATTCTCTTTGATTTTTTCTTTTCTTTCTGCTTTTATTTTCCTTTCTTTCTTATTACTTTTAATATGAAATAACAATGTGACAGTTTCAAAACACGTTAGTAGTATATTTCAATATTTGATATAATGCATATTGTAGTCCTCCTGTTAGCTATACAGATCACAGGGTATAGATGTTATAATTTTTTAAATCATTATTGGTACAAGCAAATTTCTTCTCACTGAACTAAGAGAAAATAGTTGCACACATAATCCATTGTTTAATAATCACAGTGGGTTATTGGTTAAACTGGAAATGTTGGAAGCTGTTAATTTAAGCCTGTTACAGCTCAGCATTCTAATCTAGCTTTACATTTTATGCCTTGTGGATAAACTTTTCTGCTGGGTGGTTAAGATCAAGTTAAAGCAAGACATGTATAACAAAATGTATAACTTTTGTATCTCTCAAGGCCAGTCAGATTCCCTCAGGGTTTACTTTGGAACCATGTATAGTGCTCTGTAGAACTATTGGCAGTGTCAGCCATCTGAATGAGTCATGGCCATTGCTTGACTAGTTTGCTCTCTGTGAAAGCCTGAGCCAATGTTTTCTCTTTAGGTGACTCTCCTTTGGCACACTATGTATCTTCAGTCCCTATCCTCTATAGGCTCATAATCTCCTTGAATAGAAAATTTGGGAAAATACTGAGTTATAGGATGGCATAGCACAGGTTCTTTTATGTCCTAAGTCCTCACTGACTTTAAAGGGCTAGGGCCAAAATATTGGCTATCCTTGTAGCCCTCCTTTTTCTCTAATTTTTGTTCTGTAAACTTATATTCTTAACCTTCCAGAAGAAAAACTTAGTGATACTATTACTCTGTAATATAGGTAGTTGAGCATGATATTACTGTCTTTCTGAGTATCAAACATGTTAGATTTAACTTGAAATTGTCATTTTCTATCAATCATTGATATTCTAATAAGTCTCTATAGACTGTGATAAAAGCAGTTACACATTTTTACACATTTAGAAATCTAAGTATATACAAAATTGTAGCCAGTCAATCCTATGGCATTTTCCTAGTCTCTTACTCTCATTTAATACTCTTTTTGTTTTCTTGTTAACCAACCATTTACTTGAGAGAGAGAGTATAGCAGTAATCAAAATTACATTAGAAGCAGCACACATCTAAAATACCAGAATAACAGGCATTCCCAGCATATTTTTACTGTTACGCATTGATATCCTCAGTGTCAAAAACATTTTGGAGGTTCCTAGGGCCATTATCTAATTCATCCTGTGTAGATAAGTGCATGGCTTTGCCCCTGCCATGCTTCCTATCTTTTCTGCTTGCAGTCACTTCATTGTTAAACCCTTAAGTCTTTAATTTCCACTCAGATGTGTTATGCCTCTCCATTTTGTTTTCTTCTTTTAAGTTCTTACACTCGGGAGACTATACGATGTTTACACATGTAGATCTGATTTATTTCACTTATGAGTATATGTTCAATATACATCCATTTATATATGAAGTCTTCTAGTTTATCATTCTTTATAGCTGAGTAATATTCCATTGTATAAAAGTATCACATCTTTTTTCAACCATTCTTCAGATGATGGGCATTTCGGTTGTTTCCAAGATTTGGCTACTACAAATTGTGCTGCTATAAACATAGGTGCACAAATGTCACTATGGCATGATGTTTTCAATTCTTCTGGGAAAATTCCCGGTAGGGGGCTAGCTGGATTGAATGGGATTTCCAGATCAATTTTTTAAAGGAGTCTCCACATTTCTCTCCATAATGGTTGCACCAGTCTGCATTTCTACCAGCAATGAAGAGTTCCTTTTCTCCCTACAGCCTCTCCAACATTTGTTATTCCTTGATTTCATTATGAAAGTCATTCTTTCTGGAGTGATATGATATCTAAGTGTTGTTTTAATTTGCATTTCACAAGTGGCCAGTGAAGTAGAGCATTTCTTCATGTATTTGTAGGTTTGTTAAATTCGTTCTCTGAGAAGACTCTTTTTTCTCTTTTCTTTTCTTTTCTCTTCTCTTCTCTTTTTTTTCTGTCTTTTCTCTTTTTTTTCTGATGTGTTGGGTTGTTACCTCAAGATATTCCCATTGATGTGATGATTTGGGAAACAATTGATCTTTCTTTTCTTAGAAATGTCTGTGAAGAATTGGATCTAATTCTTTAGAGATTTGTCAATTGAACAATAACATCATCCAGCCCTGAGTTTTCTTTTTGTACAGATTTCAGATATTAGTTTGAAGATATTACCTATTTCAGGTTTACTGAGATTCTCTGTCTCTGTCTGTCTCTCTGTCTCTGTCTCTGTGTGTGTGTGTGTGTGTGTGTGTGTGTGTGTGTGTGTGTGTGTGTTTTCAGTTGGTTGGTAAAATGTTGTTTATTTCATTTTTTATCTACTGTTAGAATACAACTGCTCATATAATTTGTGATTTTTTTTGTATATGTTAAATCAGTGTAGTTGCTCACTTCTTCATTTTTAACTGCAGTAATTGAAAAATCTTCATTTTTCTCATTCAAGCGGAGAGACTGTCAGGTTTATTGATTTTTCAAAATGAATCTTTTTCAATTTATTTTTCTTAGTTGTATGCTTTTAAAAAAATAATTTGTAAACCTTTATCATTCCGTTTTTTTGTTTGCTTTACTTTTAGTGATCTATTCTTTTTAAAATTTCCTAAGAGAAGGATTGATTCATACTTATAATTTGCTTTTGGTTTTTAATTGAGAAATCATCCTATAAGTACTACGTTAGCTGAAGATCGCAGACCAAGCATCCATGACCCAGAAATTCCAATTGAGAAATGTTTCAGATATCCAAGTTCTGGTCTTCAAACTATTTCAGATTTCTGAGGCATCTCAGATATTGAACTTTTCAGGTTAGGGTTACTCAGTTGGTAAAGTTCAGATAAATATTCCAAAATTCAAGGAACTCCTGCAAATGAAACACCACTGGTTTCAGGTATCTTAGATGTAAAGTATTAAACCTGTATAGGTGCGTATACATTGCTCTTTGTTTTTTGTTAACATCCATAGTTTGAAAATTTCCCACGAGATTTCTCCTTTCATCCATTGGTCATTTAAGGTGTAGCTTATTTTTAAATTTCTCCTCCAGTTCTTGATTTTAATTTAACTTCATTTTTAAATATTTTAATTTAATTAATTGTTTGGTACATTTTTGATTTATATCACAGTCACATTCATCTTGGGGAATTTGCATCTGCACATGATACAGCTTGATTCCTTTTCCCCCATTATCTTTCTTCTCCCTTCAATGCTTTCCATGATTATTTAGGAAGACTTTGCATTCATTTTCCTTTCCTTTCCTTTCCTTTTCTTTCCTTTCCTGTCCTTTCCTTTCCTTTCCTTTCCCTCTTTCCTTTCCTCTCCTCTCTCCTCTCCTCTCCTCTCCTCTCCTCTCCTCTCCTCTCCTCTCCTCTCCCCTCCCCTCCCCTCCTCTCCTCCCTTCCCCTCCCCTCCCCTCCTCTCCTCTCCTCCCCTCTCCTCTCCTTTCCTTTCCTCTTCCCCTCTTCCTTGTCTCTTTTCCCTTTTGAACATTGCCTTCCTCCTTCCCAATATCTAGTCTCTATTTTGGCCCATATTTAGGCCTCTAGATGCGTACACAGAGAAGCAGTGCACTACTGAAACAATACCCAGTTGACTTCCCTTAAACATATAGTCTCAGCATGCACCTATTTACCTCAACTTTATATCTCTTTCTGGCACGGCACTGCTCTGCCATAGGGGGAAAAAAAACAGAAAAAACCCAATATCTTTATCCATTCATCCTTTGATAGACAAGTTATCTACTATAAACAGTACACTAGAAACACAGGTGTGCATGGGTATGTGTGGTATGATGCTTTGAAATGCTTTAAAGGGGAATATCTGTCTGCCTGTCTATCTATCTATCTATCTATCTATCTATCTATCTATTTATCTATCTATATATCACCTATTTTTGCTGAGCTGGAGATTGAACTCAGGCACCTGCATTTTCCAAGCAAATGCTTATTCTACCGAATTATCTTCCCAGCCCCTGAAAGGTAATATTTGGATGAGGTGGAACCTCTAGTTTCAGTCTTTCAGAAATCTCTATGCTGATTTCCACATTGTCTGTAGTAATTACACTGCCACCAGTAGAGGAGAAAGAGATTTTTTCCCCAAGCCCTGTCAGGATCTGTTATTGGTTGATTTCTTGACAATAGCCATTCTTTTTGGAAAGAGATGGAATCTCAACATGGTTTCACTATGCATTTCTCAAAAGACGAATGGCGTTGAATAATTTTTTTTCATATACATTATTTGCAGTTTGGACTTTTTCATCTGAGATGCTTCTCTTCGTTTCAGTGCCAATTTCAGGATTTGATATTTAAATTTGTGGCAGTATGATGTTGCTCAGTTCACTACATGCTCTAGATGTTAGTCCTTTCTCTGAAGAATAGCTGGCAAGAATTTCCCACTCAGTGGTGTTTTGGTTTGTGTCTAGTTGTTCCCCCAAAGCCTCATGCAGTCATGGGACGGGGACTTCTAGAGTTTGACGCTAACTCATGATCCACTAGGATTATGTGTCTTAGTACTGCTGGGATTATGGATTTTAGTACTGCTGGGATTATGAGTGTGCGTACCTTCCCCAGCCTTGGGCAATAGTCTAAATGCATTATGAGAGACAGAAAAACAGACTCTTTGTTGCATTTGTTTCCTCTGTTGCATTGTTGCTGTTCTGTAGCCATGAACTGCTGGCCTCTGCCATGTGCTTCTCTGCCTTGGATCCAGCTGAGTGTGGACTGAAACCTCCAAAAACAGTGAGCTAAATAAATCTTTCATTCCTTCATTTTGCATATTAGGTATTTGTACCTGCGATGAGAGAAGAGAAACTAATACTCTTAGTGCTGGTGGTTTATTTTGCTGTGCAAGGCCTTCTAATATGATGATGTTGCTGTTGGTGACTCTGAAATATATCTTGTGTAATTGGATTCTTTTTTTTTTCATATCTTACCTACATCTAAGGCTTCAAGCGCTTTACCTATTTTATCTTCCAGAAGATTATATTTCTTTTTTAGTATCCAAATTTTTGATTCATTTCAATTTTAGTTTAGTGTCTGATGACGATATGGGGTCTCATTTAATCTTTGGCATGTGGAATCTCCATTTTCCCAGAAATCATTTGTTAAAGAGGCTATCTTTCTTCCAGTAAAAGTGTCGGAGCCCTTTATAAAAGATAAGGTGGCTGAGTGCATTCGGAGTTGTGTTGGCATCTTCTATTCTGATACATTGATCCTTGAGTCTACTTTTTTTTTTTTTTATCAAAGTATCTTGCAGTATCATTTTATTTATTTATTTATTTTTTTGAGACAGGGTCTCACTGTGCAGTTCAGGCTGGCTTTGAGCTCACTTTTGTAGCCCAGGCTGGTCTCGAACTCACAACGATCCTCCTGCCTCAGCCTCCCAAGTGCTGGGATTACAGGCGTGAGCCACTACGCCCGGCTTGCAGTATCAATTTAATTTGTGATTGTAATCCTTCTTGCTTTGCCTTTGTTTCCCAGAATGGCTTTTGATAATCCTCTTCCAACTCCAGTTATCTCCACGACTTTGGTCAGAAAAATGCTCAATATGTTTTTAGTCTTTTTTTTTTCTTTTTCTGTATCTCTTGGTCTGGTATGTCTGCTGCATGGGAGAATGTGCTATGTGTTTGAAAACAATTTACATTTCATTGTTTTATTTTTGTCTTTTTGAGACAGGATCTTGTCATGCAGTTCAAGCTGGCTTGAACTCACAGTGATCCTCCCTCCTCAGCCTTCCAAGAGCTGGGAGCACAGGTATGCACCACCATGTCTGGCCTACATTCTATTGTTTGTAGATAGAATATTTTATACGTCTGCTGCACCTGCTTGGCTTACAGTGTTCAATGTTTTTTAGTTTCTTGTCAACACTCTGTCAATAGAATTGCTGTATTATTAAAAGTCTGTTAATTTTTAAACTATCGTTCAATATTCTACTTTTCTTTTCAGTCTTACTATTTTTTAAAAAATAACTAATTTATTAAGTAATTTGACATAGGATCTCACTATGCATCTTAGACTCTTAATGATCCTCCTGTCTCAGCCTTCCCAATTCTGGGACTATAGCAGTGTTCCACCATGCCTATTTTCAGACCAACGTGGTGCACCTATGGTTCTGGGGACAGCATGGTATGCAGTACTAGGGATCAAACTCCAGTCCTTGTGCTTGTTGAGTAGGTCCTCATCTTTCTAGCCAGTTTTATTATTTTTAGAGTCCTATTTTGAGTGTGTTATCTGGTCATGTCTTTGTACCTCTTCTTTTACTAAAGTTAATTTCCCTAGATTTTACTACATTTATTCTATCTATTGTTTACTATTTGTTAATTCTACTATTTATGTATATATCTGTTTTGGATAACATTGTTAATTTCATTATGTTTGTATCTATGAAGGAACAATGTACCCTTTTAAGATAAGGGGGGCCAGGGAGATAGCTCAGGGGCATAAGTGCCTGCCTGGTGAGTGCAAGGTCCTGAGTTTGATCCTTGGTTCTGAAAAAAAAAAAAGAGAGAGAGATAATATATACTGTAATCATTTTTATCTTTAAGTAAATTTATATTTTTCAATGAAAATATTTAATCCAGTGCATTTAATACAATAATTGGTGAATTGGTAAGATGGGCTTATGTCTATATTTAGCTTTTTAAGTTTCACCTTTTTTCCTTCTTCCTTGGTAATGCTTTTATTTGTGTCAAATGCATATTTTATAGTATACCATTTCTATGTCCCTGCTGTTTCTTTAAGTTTTTTAAAGTTATTTTCTGATAGGATAGAATCAGACAAAAATGATGGTTATAAAGCTACTGATTATTTTTAATAAAAGCCTTGGCACAAGACAGGAGTATTCTTCCTGAACAATTACTAGGAAAGATTAAATACTGACAACATAATGGACATGGAGATTTTCTACAGAGATGTAAAAGTTCAAATGTTAAGAAAGCTCTGAGAGTCAGACTTCTGCAGTCCATTCTAGACTGTCTTTGAAGAGATAAAATTACAAGTTTCCCTAGCTGCGAGATTGTTGTCTTAGTACTGAATTCTTCAGCAGAAGTTTGGAATAAAGACAATTAAAAAGCAACAAACATTACTCTTCTTACTGAAGGTTAAAAACTTTTATATATTAAAGGCTCTTCAGATTGTTGGATGTCTTTATGTTATAGTAAGAGTTTTGGAAAGATGGATTTGGCTATGTTTAGCTAGTATTTTCATTCTTTTTCTGAAGAAAGGCATTTGCACCGACGGTTATGCTACCATTTTAGGTACTTCTGCCAAAATTAGGTTACTTCTTACCATTTCCATTCGTAGTAATATGAGAAAGCTTCTCTACTACCTCATTAAGGACCACAGCAAGCAGTGTTGGGGCTGAGGAGACAATTTGGTGGTCTAAGCACCTAACTGGCAAGTGCAGGGACCAGGGTCTGATTTCAAGCACCGTATACTGCACCAGCCCTGTCCTAGGCCTGAGCCAGTCACTGAGACCAGGCATGGTGACACATGCCTGTAATCCCAGCACTTGGGAGGCTGAAAATAGGAGTATCACTATGAGTCCAAGTTGCATAGTGAAAACCTGTATGAAAAAAATACCAGATTAAAAGACAATGCTTTTTAAAAGGGGAATTTACTGTTGGATTATCCTCAACAAAATTATCACGGTTTTTTTTTTTTTTTTTTTTTTTTTTCTTCTGTTAGCAGTTCACTTCTCTTTTAAACCCACTTTTCAGTCTTTCCATTCTGGTTCTCTCAGGGGTTGCCAAATGTATTTCTTGTGCCCTCTGAAAACATCGGGTAGATATTTAATGTACCCTCCAAGCCATCTGATAGCACAGTGCCTGAGGTGTCCTGTGCCCCAATTCAAGTCAGTCAAATTCTTTAAGAGTCTCTGGAGAGAAATACTTTTTCTTTTCTTCTTGGATCAGCTGTAGAGTAAGGAGCACAGCTTACTTAAAAATAGGCTAAATAATATTATGTTTTTCTGGATTTAATTAGTGCTATTACCTTGACTACTCCACAGTGATTGGTTTTATATTTGAAAAAGCAGCATAAGATCCTCTAGAAGTAATTTTTCATATATGATTATACATTTAGAAGAGTAAAATTGAAATAAAATATATTTTGAAATTCTGACTAAAATTTCTTCTTAGTGGGTAAAATTTTGAGAATCATATTTGGCTCACATTCCGCGGTGTTTGCAGTTTTGCTTATCTTCTCAACATGCCATCTAAAAAATTGGTTACATAAATTGTTTGAAAATGTTTATTCTGTCCAGCTATTAGGAATCTTTCTAACCTTGATACTTCTTTTATAATTTTGAGTGACGATTTTAAATCTAAAATTGTTAATAGAGTTTCCAAATAAAAGCATATCCTTTTCTCAAATAATGTTAAATAGTTCATTGATGAAATAGTTAATTAGTTGCATTTGTAGCGATATTTTGCTACCCATGACAATCATGCTTCTAAAGGTCTGAAAAAAAAGACAATTTAAAAACATTCATACATTACAAATCTTAAAACAGAAAAAAAATTATCTCACAGGATTAATGAACTTTGATAGTTATGAAGTCACTTAATCATCTTTCCATTTTTTTTTTCTGGTCACCTTTCAGTTAAATACAACTAATTAAACCAAAGTTGAAAGAAAAGTGCAGTTAATCTTTAATTTTTTGTTTTCTGTCTTACTTTTTTCTCTTTCTCTTCTTAATTTTTTACAACATTTTTCTTTACTTTTCAAGTCATGCATTCATCTATCTGGTAGTCTGAACAACTAATCTGAAGACTATACTATACAATAAACTTAATACTGTCAAATTCATGTTATTATTATTACTATTATTATTATTATTATTAATTATTATGTGGTACCAGGGATTGAACTCAAGACCTGTGCTCACCAGACAAATGCTTATTCTACTGAGCTATCTTCCCAGCCCTATAAATTCATATTATTTTGTTCAGTGAAACTCTGCATCATGTCTAATTTATTATTATTAATATTCTCTTCAAAAATAAAATAAGCCAAGTTGATTACATGACCTAAACCACAATTTATAGGCTTGCTACAGGTTTAAAATTCTGATTATAAAAAAATACTTATTTATTTATTTATTTTTGCAGAATAGGAGATTGAACTCAGGCCCTTGCACTTGCCAGGCAAGCGCTTTTTCTACTGAGCTATCTGCCCAGCTCTGGGACTTTTAAAAAATCACAAAAAATGTACAATATGAAAGAAGCACTAAAATATATGGAAGATATTACTAAGTGTGTATGATAATAATGATCCCAGTGAAAAACAGTACTAATGTAAATGAGGGCACAGAAGTATAGGAGAAAAAAATACTCTTTTGGTATTACATTGTCCATGAGTTTTTTTTTTTTTTTTTCCATATTCTTGCAAAAAAAAAAAAAAATCAAGATATATTGCAATACAATTACAAAAAAAATTATTGAATACATTTAGAAAGTACAACAAGTAATCACTAATGATATTATATCACTATATGGTGGCCAGATGATTTTGGACAAAAGTAGCAGGAGCCACAAAATGATAGAAACACTAGTCACCCAATATACTTGCCATGTTAGGGTTGTATTCTCAATGATTGTATCTCTCTACAGCAAATGGTAGAAAGCAAACAAGAAGCAAGTATTAGTCAGACCCTAATTGCAATGGTGAATATGATTCACCTATGTCCTAAATTTTAGTATTACTACCTGGATAATATCTTAGAAATGAGGAACTTGAAAACCAAGACATTTCTAAGCATGCCAAGCTTCTCAGAGACATACATTAATTATCTCTAATGTGGAGCAGAATGATCACATTGCTTTAACAACAGAAAAACAATGCACACATATAAAAGGTTGATATTTGGATCATGTTTGTCACAGAGAACACCTTGCTCAGATTTGTAGGTACCAGGGCCCAGGTAAAAAAGTAAGTGAGAATACTTGCGAATTGTTTAATTGAGAGCCGTCACATTCAGCACGTTGACACAGGCACCTTTCAGGAATCGGAGAGGAATATTTATGAAACATTGCACAGTAAGTACAGCTATGTAGTCATTTGGGGAGGAAAAAAATAAATGTCACTTAAGTGCATCTAGCCACCACCTCCAAGTTATACCATTTATCAGAACAATCAAACATTTAAGCTCTGGTCAGAGAGTTAAATGTTTCCAGAGAACCACTCTCCCGCTCTCCTCCTTCATCATGAGAAAGCAGCGACACAGGGAGAATTTCTAGGCCTTCAAGGGCACGGGCTGCTCGGAGCCTCACTTGCATTCCTAATGGTTAAGCTCTGCTCTGAGCGTCCATCTGCTTAAGGATCAGGGCTCCGAGTGTCTTCGGTCTCAGGAGGTTGCCTTCTGGGCCCGACTTCTCTTTAATTAAAATTTGAGTAGCTTCTTTTTTAAAGTATTTAATGCCCTTAGGGTTCCTTAAAAAACTAGCCTTTATTTTTGGCTTCACAAAATATGTTTAGGGTCTTATTTTCCAAGATGAACATAAATCTGTAACATGCTCTTTCTGCTATGCACTTAAGCAGACTGATACAGGATTTTAAAATTATACCATGATTTTTACTTCTCTTTTCTGAGAAATTGAAAATTAAATTAGACATCAGCAATGCCCATCAACATTTCCTATTCTCCTCTTTCAGGAGACAATATAGATTTGTACTTCAGCAGTTTTTAAAAGTTAAATATGATCTTGTTGCATGCAAGTTATGCTATAATATATATGTCTCAGTTTCTCTTCTGTCATTGCTGGGAAAAATACCCAACACCCAAAATGAAGGAAAGACAGATTTATTCAGCTCTCAGTTATGGGGGTGGTTTCAGTCCACACTCAGCTAGCTCCAAGGCAGAGTGGCACAGGGCAGAGAACATCAGTTCATGGCGGAGCCAAAGAGGAAGAGGAACACTGTATATCTTCAATTGTTTTCCTTGGTAGCCTCATAATCTCCTTGAACAGAAAATTTGGGACACCACTGAGTTATAGGCTGTTATAGCATGGGTTCTCTTATGCCCTGAGTCCTCACTGACGTTGAAGGGCTAGGACCAAAATATGGGCTATCCTTGTAGTCCTTCTTTTACTCCAATTTTTGGTTTGTAAACTTATAATCTTAATCTTCCAGAAGAAAAGCTTAGTGATACTATCACTCTGTAACGTAGGTACTGTCTTTCTGAGAGAAAACATTTTCTTGGGCTTTCACAGAGAGCAAGTTGGTCAAGCAATGGCCATGACTCATCCAGAAGATGGACACTGACAAAAGTTCTACAAAGCATTGTACATGGTTTCAAAATAAACCCTGAGGGGATTTGACTGACCTTGGGAGATACAAAAGTTCCATGTTTTGTTATATAAGTCTTGCTTTAACTTACCCTTAACCACCCAGCAGAAAAGTTTAACCATGATGCATAAAATGTAAAGCTAGATTAGTATATTGAGGTATAAAAGGCTTAAATCAACAGCTTCCATCATTACCAGTTGTGCCAATAACCCAGTGCAACTATAGAACATTAGATTATGTATACAACTACTTTCTCTTAGTTCAATGAGAACAATTTTTTGTACCAATAATGATTAAAAAAATTATCACATCTACACCTTGTGCTCTCTATAACTACTAAAAGGACAACAATATGCATTTTATCAAATACTGGAAATGTACTACTCACACGTTTTATTTATGTATGTATGTATGTATGTATGTATGTATGTATGTATGTATGTATTTATTTATTTATTTAGAGAAAGGGTGTCATTATGCAGTTCAGGCTGGCCTTGAGCTCACTTTTGTAGCCCAGGCTGATCTCGAACTCGCACTGATCCTCCTGCCTCAGCCTCCCAAGTGCTGGGATTACAGGCGGGCACCACCACGCCCGGCTTACTCACATGTTTTGAAACTGTCACATTGTTATTTCTTATTGAATGCAATAAAAAATAAAATAAAATAAAATAAAATAAAATAAAATAAAATAAAATAAAATAAAATAAAAGAGCAAGAGGAGCCAAGGGAGGAATACTAGCAAAAGAGAGAAGTCTGTCTCTCTGTCTCTCTTACATTACATTCAGGCTATCAGCCTCACACCCATAATCCTATCAGTACTAAAATCTATAATCCTAGAGGATCACTGGTAATCCCAGGGGATGATGAGTTAATCTCAAACTCTAAAAGTTCCCACCGCATGACTGCATGAAACTTTGGGGGGACAAATAGGTATAAACTATAACTCTACATGCTAGTGAGTGGTATAACATGCATTTCTGGTGACTGTTGTGGTCACAGAGGTTGCTACAAGTAGTGGACCCAAGTTCTTATTTAGAAATATTCAGGTAAATTTAAAAAAACATAGTTCTTTGGTGATATAGTCCTTGTAGGTTTTAGAATTATTTCTACACTAGAGAAATCTAGGGTAATCTGTCTTACTACAGACATGGAATCCAAGCTTTTCCTTTTCATTATATTGTTCTCAAAGACCAAGAGAATACACACGTATAATATTGCCTACAGAATAATTGAAGAGCAAGGATGGAAAGAAATTTTAGTCCTATGTACGGAAAGTGTATGTAGGCTATGTCTTGGGGAGATCTATTTTCACCACAAATTTCAGCAGTTCTCACCAAATCTCTGCATAGACCTTAGTATGCTGGCTGCAGAGAGATAGCACAGGTGCCAGTGATATATCAAATTATTAAAGTGCGTTTTAAGCTTTTCAAAAATACAATGGCACAGACAGCATAAAATCAAGGGGACTGGAGACATCAAAACACATTCAGTGTTTTGGAAGAAATCAAATCTCCCTCAAAGAAGGTAAGTTGTTATAATTGCAAGGTGACCTGTCCAATAATAATTCAATCAGAACCATGCCATAGCCTTCCCAGCACAGCTCCTGGAGGATAAGAGAAATGCAGATCATGGTCAAATTAAAAGAATACTTTAAATTAAATTCGAAGTTTTCTTTCTGAAGATTGTTTTGACTATTTGGGACTTGGCATGGCTGTATATGACTTTTAATATTCTTTTCTTTTCTCTTTCTTTCTTTCTTTCTTTCTTTCTTTCTTTCTTTCTTTCTCTTCCTTCTTTTGTATTTCAGAGAAGAGTCTACAGGGACAGGGTGTTCAGGGTCTCACTACTAGATCTGACCCATAGTGATCCACCTGTTTACAGCCTCCCAAGAGCTGGGATTACAGGCATGCACCACCACGCCCAGTCTCAATTGCCATCTCAGTGTGCCCCGGGGGTGGAGCCAGCATGGTAGGCCCAGGGATCAAACCCCTGGCTCCTGTACCTCCTTGCAGATGCTTTAATCCACTGAGCTATTTGTCCAGCCCTTTATTTTCTATTTCTGGGAAAAATTCTATTGGTCTCCTTGTAGTGATTGCATTTAATCTCTACACTGCCATGAGTAGTGTGGTCATTTTAAAAATATTAATTCTTTTAGTCCCAAATTATGGGATATTTTCTGTTTATTTATATCTTCTTTATTTTTTCTATCAAAGTTTTATAGTTATCGTTGCATGCCTTCAGTCACCCTGGTCATCATAACCTTTTATTTTACTTTTTGCATTTATATTTCAATGAAAATGAAATTATTTTCTCAATTTTAGAATAATTTATTGTTAGTGTGTGGTAATAGCACAAGTATTTTAAATGTTGGTTTATATCCTTCTGTATATATGATTTTGTTTATTAGTTCTAGTTATTTTTTTCTGTTGTATTTATAACTTCATACATTGGTCGTGCCATCAGCAGATAGAAATTATTTATTTTGTCACAGACTTGATGAAGTTTTAAGATATATTTTTATTTTTACTGGACATAAAATAGTTATACGTTTTATAAGGTATAGTGTTACATAAGTAATTGGATCTTTAATGATTAGTTCTGGGTAATTTCCCATGCATCACTTCAGATAATTATTATTTCTTTGTGCTGGGAACATTCAAAATCTTCCTTAGTAATTATTTTGAATATGGTACTATGAGTGCTCTGCAGAAGACTGACAGCTCTTCTTTCCAGCTGTGGCTCTATCCAGATAGCTAATTTATCCATTCGCCGTCCTTTATTTAAGCTCCACTATAACTTCTGTCCAGATCCTCTGGTCACTATTCTATTTGCTACTTTGAGGGTATTAACTTTTAAATTTCTGCATAAATGAAAATAGGTGACATTTTTCTGATTTATTTCATTCAATACACTTCTCTCCAGTTCCATGTAAGTGATGGAAGTGTGCGTGTTGTACTGAGAATTAAACTGAGGTCCTTGCCTCTGCTGGGCAAGTACCATACCACTAATGTACCCCCATAGCCCTTCTAACATTTTATGTAGTGAAAGGATTTCAGTAAAGTGCCCATGTCTCAAAGCTGCAATTAACCACCCTTAGTCACCCCAGTGTCTGAGATTATAGGTCTGAAACCATAACTGACCTGTAATTTAATTTTTTATGACCGAATTGTATGCCTTTGTGTGTGTGTGTGTGTGTGTGTGTGTGTGTGTGTGTGTGTGTGTGAAAGAGAGAGATACTGGCTATGAAGAGTGCTGTATGTAGGTATATATAATTTTCTGATACAGTGATCTTTCTCTGAGTATTTACCCGAAATGGGATTGCTGGATCATATGCTATTCTGTTTTCAGCCACCTTTTATTTACCTTTCTTTGATGGAGATTTTAGCTCCTGCATGGTGTAGATGTAAAAAGAGTGGATTTCCTTGTCTTGCTTCTGTTATGGAAAATGTTTTCAATTTTTCACCATTTGGTATGATGCTATGGCCCTTTTGCATATGGTGTGTATTGTTTTGCAATTGTTTTTATTCTTAGTTTGTGTTAGGGTTTGTGTCTAGTTGTTCCCTGATCCCCCAAAAGCCTCATGTGGTTATTGGAGCAGGCTTCTACTTTATGATTAATACATGATCCAGTGCTGGGTTTAATGGTGTGAGTGCTACTCCTGTCCTGGAGGGGCTGGCCTGAATACAATATAAGGAGGGAAGAGAGGCTGGCGAGCTGTTGCCACCATGGCTACTCCCTTTTCTCTTTGCTGTCTTCCCCTGCCATGAGCGGCTGCCCTCTGCCATGTGCTACTCTGCCTTGGAGCCAGCTGAGTATGGACTGAAACCTTCACAAAGAATGAACTAAGTAAACCTTTCCTTCCTTGATTTTGTGTGTCTTTGGGTATTTTGTCCCAGCAATGAGAGAAAAGTAATTCAGACAGTTTGTAAAATGTTTAGTCATAAATGGATACTGAAATTCAATAAAGGCTTTTTCTGCATCCGTTAAGATGTTCATGTGAGTTTTATCTTTATTCTCTTAATATGGTATCTCACATTATGTTACATGTTGAATTACACTTCCATATCAGGATGATGTCCAGCTTGGCCATAGTGTATGAAATTTTTAAAAGTTAATTAATTAATTATTTGGTATATAGTCTCACTACATTGACTAGACTCATAGTGATCCTTTTGTGTCAGCCTCCCTTAATGCTGGGATTAAAAGAGAGTCACCTAGAGAGAAAACGTTCTCTGAGGCTTTCACAGAAAGCAAATGGGTCAAGCAATAGCCATAACTCATCTAGACGGCTAACACTGACAAAAGTTCTACAAAAAGCTGTATATGGTTTCAGGGTAAATCCTGAGGGGATTTGACTGACTTTGTCAGATAAAAAAGTTACATATTTTGTTATATAGGTCTTGAGTTACCTTGGTCTTAACTATTCAGCAGAAAAGTCTAACCACAAGGCATAAAAAGTAAAGCCATGTTTATATGCTGAGCTGTAAAAGGCTCAAGTCAACAGCTTCTGACATTGCCAGTTCTGCCGACAACCAACTACTATTATGGACTATTGGACAAACAATTGCTTTCTGTTAGTTCAATGAGAAAAAAGATTTGTACTGATAGTGTTTGGGAAAGTTATCATGTCTGCATCTTGTACTCTGAACAACTACTATGAAGATAACATTGTATAAATTATTGTAGCTGTCCACTAATGTGTTTTGAAACTGTCTCATTGTTATTTCTTTCTTATTAAAAGCAATAAAATTTTTAAAAAGGCATGTGCCACCATGCTTGGTTTTGGTGGTCAGTATGGTACTCCTAGCATTGTATGTGATACCAGGGACGAACTCAAGTACTGTGCTTTCCAGACGGTGCTTAGACTGCAAAGTTACCACCCCAACCCACTGTATGAAAATTTTAATGGACTTTTGAATTCTCTTTGCTAGTATTTTGTTAGTCTGTTACATCTGTGTTTTGTAGCCTATAGTTTTCTTTTCTTTTAACGCCATTGTCACTGATATCATGGTAATGATCACCTCACAAAGTGGGTGTGGAAATACTCCAACTTTTCAATATTTTGGAAGTTATTGAGTGGGACTGGTGTTTAATATATAAATATCTGATAGAACTGAACTGTAAAAACATAATTTTCTGCAATTATTTTTCTGGAAAATTTTTGACTACTGATTCAAACTCCTTACTAATCTTAAGGCTATTCATATTTTCTTTCTTCTTACTATTTACTCTTGGTATATTGTATATTTTATCAATTTACACATTTATTTGTCATTTTTTTGATATAGACATTTTTCATTAGCCTATATAGTATTTTTGCATTTATGGCATTATTTATAATGTCTCCTGTTTTGCTTCTAATTTTGTATGGTTTTTACTCTTTTTTCCTCACTCATTAGAGTTAATACTTCTCAATTTTGTCCCTCTTACTATTATTATTATTATTATTATTATTATTATTATTATTATTATTACTATTTGTACCCCAGATCAAACTCAGGACCTTGCACTTACGCCACTGAGTTATCTCCCAAGACCTGTCACCCTGTTAATCCTCTTTTAATAAATGCTTAATTTGTTGATGTTTTCCTATTCTTTTTCTTTACTATTTCATTTATTTCTATTCTAGTTCTTATTTATTTCATTCTAATAACTTTCAACTTAATTGCTTGCTCTTATTTTTCATTTTCTTCTCAAAGAATAGGCTTTTTTGTGTTTTTTATTCCTTTGAAGTGTGTGGTAATGCTGTCAACCTCCTTCTTAGTACTGTTTTTACTTCTTTCAATAAATTCTAATATGTTGTATTTTCATTTTCTCTTTTCTAAAGATAGTTTTAACTTTACTTTTACTTTATCCTTTAGCTTTTCTCTTTGAAAAGATTTCTAGTTGCATTGCTGTGTCATCAGAAGAGGTAATTGCAATGATTTCAATCTGATTAAATGTGTTAGTAATGCTTTTGTGACCTGATAGGTATTTTTTCCTTGAGAATATTCTGTGCACTCTTAACTAGACTGTGCATTATATTAGTGTAGGTAGAATGACCTTTATATGTCTGCTAATCTCTTATTATTAAGCAAAATGTCTCATTGTATAGAAGTAAAATTAAATGTCTTTTTTCTCACTAAGATGCTATAGTTTCATTTTGACTTTCTAAAGATAGGCTCTTACTATATAGTTCAAGTTGTCCTTAAAGTCACTACGTAGCCCAGTCTGGCGTCAAACTTATGGTGATCTTCTTGCTCAGCTTCTCAGTACTGGGATTACAGGCATGAATCACCATGTCCAGCTGTTTTCATAGAGTTTAAAATTAAGGAACATGAGATTCCCATACACACAGTGAGAAATGATATAGTATGAATATTATTATGTAGATTTATAAAAAGTGAAAACTGCATCTCACTTTCTCCTAGTTTAATAATACGTCTATCATATAACTATACCACAGATTATTATACTGCCACTTGAGACTTCATGTATGCACCAAGGCCTGATTTCCCATTGAGATTAGATTGTATCTTTGAAAAAAAAAAAAGATTGTATCTTTGAAATTGCTGCACATAGTTTCACCTTCCAGGTGAAATACATGCTTTAAAAAATAGGGCCAGAATAGACTGGCTGACTTATCAATTGTCTAAATTAGAATTAAAAATTCTATGTAGTGTTTATTTTATTATCTTTAAGATTAAAATTTAAGTAAATAAGTAATGAAGAAGAGCAATCTGAAAGAAATGATCACTTTATCAGCAAAAATAAATTAGAATGCAATATAAATCATATGCATATGTAAATATAAAAGATATAGTTAATCTGTGATGAACATAGCTGACATGGTGTTACAAAGGAAAAAATACACTGAAGATTATGAATAGTATGTATTTCAAAATATAGACCAAAAGTTCTACTGTTTTCTTTCTTAGAGTAAGAAGAACCACAACAGCAGTTGTCATTTGTTTTGTGGTTAAGTTGTGCCAAACAGTGAACTGACTAATAACTCAACATATGTAATTGGATCTTCACAAAAACATTGCAAGGTAGTCACTACTACTAATATCCCAGTGTGCAGAAACTGAGTAACAGTTGCATTGTTTAGGAATGGGACTCTTAGGAATGGCCCTTTCCAGAGTCTGTGGCTGCAAAGATTCATGTTGTCTGAGGCAGTTACCGGTGCTGAAGAATCTAGAGCCAGATCAAAGAGCTTATTTCCCAAGTATTTATATGTGATGGTTAAATTAAAGAACCAATAGATGTCTAATGCCACTAAATCGCAAAACTGGTCTAGTGTGCAATACCTGTGTCCCATTCTAACCTTGTTATTTTTATATATTACAGGAAACTATATTTATTATTCATTCTCAACATCATAAAATCCAGTCAATGAAAAAAATCTGGAAAATTCAATGGAAGGGATATAATTTCAAATGTTGTAGTCTAGCTAAGCACAGTAGTTGAATGTTTACAGCACTGATGTGCATCTTTCCTGAGCATCTGGCACCCTAATACCACCACTGAGTTTTCTGTTTATAAATGTTGTCCTCTGCTATTTCAATCCGTGGACAGGTGTGTGGGATTGTGCTTTAGACCACCACCTCTTAATAAAACATTCAGCAAATGAATCCTGTAGTAGAGGCAGATTCTCATCAGTTTTCAATTTATTTACTTTTTAAACAATATTTAGATGTATTTTATGGTCATTTATTGCATATCTAATTAAAACTATTTTTCATTATTACATCAACACAACATGCATAACATACATTTTCTGTATTTTTTATTATCAATTTTTTTCAGATGTTTGAGCTGAATTGTAAAGGATGAGTAGAATAAAAGGGAAGTTAAGGAATTTTTTGTTTTATTGCTATTTTTTGAGACAGGGTCTCACTATGTGGTTTAGAATCACATTAAACTCATGAAGTAGCCAGGCTAGCCTTGAGTTTGAGGCACTCTTCCTGCTTTGGCCTCCTAAGCACTGCGATTATAGGTGTGCATCATTATGCCTGGTTTAAAGGAATTTTTTTAATAAAAATTACAAGAAAATTCATATAATATATAAAATCATGAGGCTACAACCACATTCATATCATAACTCTAACCTTATAGAAAATAAGCAACTTTGGCAAGATGCAATTAATAATTATGTACTTTTCAGATTCAAAGAGCACTACTATATTATGCTGCTTCATTAGACTTTAAATGATTAATAATATTATGTACATTTCTATTAAACAAAACATACATCAGCCATTGCTTTTCCTTGCTTATCTATGGCTTCTGTTTTTAAAAGACAAGAAACACATTCACAGAGATGTAGATATGTAAATTTTAGCATTGTGGTTTTATGATAAAATCTCAGGGTGAAATTAGCATCATTTAAGCTGGCATTTTTATTTTTAATCCACATGATATCAATTATTGATTTATTTCTGTTTCTCATTTCCTCTTCTTCTTTTTTGTTTTTCTTTGTTATTTAAATTTTTAAAATTTCTTTTAATAAGAAATAACAATAAGACAGTTATAAAACATGTTAGTAGTTCTTCCCCAATAATTAGTACAATGGATATTATTGTCCTTTTAGTAGTTATTCAGAGTACAGGACGTAGACATGTTACAATTTTTAATCATTATTGGCACAAAAATTTCTTCTCATTCAACGAAGAGAAAGTAGTTGTATACATAGTCCAATATTTCAAAATCATAATGGGTTATTGGCATAACTGGAAATATAGAAGGTGTTGATTTAAGCATTTTATACCTCAGCATACTAATCTAGCACTACTTTTTCTGTCTTGTGGATAAAATTTCTGCTGGATGCTTAAGGGAAAGTTAAAGCAAGACCTGCATAACAAAATATGTAACTTTTTGTGTCTCCTAAGATCAGTCAGATCCCCTTAGGATTTACTTTAAAACTACGTACAGTGCTTTGTAGAACTGTTGTCAGTGTCAGCTATCTGGATGAGTCATGGCCATTGCTTGAATAGTTTGCTCTCTGTGAAAGCCTGAGAGATTGTTTTCTCCTTAGGTGACTATCCTTAGGTACACAATTTATCTTTAGTCCCTTTCCTCTGTAGCCCGATAATCTCCTTGAATAGAAAATTTGGAAAACTCCTGAGTTATAGGATGTTATAACACAGCTTCTCCCATGTCCTGAGTCCTCACTGACCTTGAAGGGCTAGAGCCAAAATATTGGCTGTCCTTGCAGCCCTTCTTTTTCTCTAATTTTTGGTCTGTGAACTTATGTTCTTAACCCTCCAGGGGAGAAGCTTGGTGATATTATTACTCTAACATAGGTACTTGAGCTTAACATCACAGTCTTTCTGAATATCAAATGTCTTAGGTTAACTGGGAATCAGTATTTTCCATCATTGATATTCTAATTAATCTCCATAGAATATGATAAAAATTTCACATTTTTACACAGAAATTTAGAAATCTGAGCATATGCAAAACCTTGGAAACAACTAAAATGCCCATTACCTGAAGAATGATTGAAAAAGATGTGGTATTTTTATACAATGGAATATTACTCAGTTGTAAAGAATAAGAATCTAGAAACCTTCATATATTAGAGGATATATCTTGACCATATACTCATAAGTGAAATAAACCAGACCTACATGTGTAAATATCGTATAGTCTCCTGAGTGTAAGAACTCAAAAGAAGAAAATAAAATGGATGGAAATCAAGGACTTAAGGGTTTAACAATGAAGTGACTGCAAGCACCTAGGAACCTCTAAAATGTTTTTGACACTGAGGATATCAATGTGTAACAGTAAAAATATGCTTGGAATGCCTGTCATTCTGGTCTTTTAGATGTGTGCTGCTTCTAATGTAATTTAGGGTTAAACAACAAGGAAACAGCAAGCAGAAAACATAGGAAACATGGCAGGAGCAAAACCATGCACTTATATACACAGGATGAAATAGAAAATGGTCCTAAGAACCCCCAAGAGGCTTTTCACACTGAGGATAGCAATGTTTAACACTAAAACTATGACTGAAATGCCTGTTATTTGGGTCTTTTAGATGTGTGCTATTTAGAATGTAATTTTAATTATTGCCATACTCTTTCTCAAGAAAACAAAAAGAGGTATTAAAAGAGAGTGAAAGACAAGGAAAAATGCCATAGAACTAATAGGCTACTCTTCTTTTATTATTTTATGTTTGTTATACATAATAAATATGCTAATTTTGAGAAACTGGTACAGTGAAGTTGGATCTAGATTTCTTTCTTTCCCTCTTCCTGTATTCCCCATCCCCAGATCTATTTCTAATTATAAATTGATTGATATAACTTAGAAAAGTGTTTTTCATCTTTACAGAATATACTATGTTTTGAGTATTTGAAAAATTAAACAGAAATTTTGCAGGAAATACCCATAAAATTATACAACGATTTTATATCAGAGTCATCTTAAAATGAATTGTGTTATTAGTGGGACTACAATCCTCTGCTAGATACAATGTATCTTGTATATAATTATTTTCTGCACTCAAAAATGCTTTGGTGAGGTATAATTAATAGAGATGCAAATGAGTCATTGATATATATATGTATATATATATATATATATATATATATATATGTGTGTGTGTGTGTGTGTGTGTGTGTGTGTGTGTGTGTGTATATATTTGAATTAGATTTTTCCTTCATAAAACATTTTAGAATTTCTTAACATGTATGTGACAGAAGAGGATCCTGTTCATTCACTAAATTTGACAAAACTGATAAAGTTAACAATAGTGTAATATCAAAAGATTAGTCAACATACATACTATAACTAATATTCAGTACGAAAGCATATACATTTTTAGTATAAGAATTTGTAATTAGACAATTATTTTGTGAAACATGGAAATAAATTCAGAATAATTTCTGAATCTGCCTTTAGTGCTACGCTTGCACCAGATGATAGCATTGCTCTTATAGTTTTGCAGGCTATTTATGATTTTTACCATCTCAGAGATTTCAAATATGTTATGCTGCGGAGTCACGACTGTGTTGCTTTCTTTCGAAGTTGTTGTTGAGTGATTTAGTGTCTGCTAAATGCAAAGCTTGGCAGGATTTCTTCCCTTCTCATTCTTGAAAGGTAGTTACCTAAATAAGCACTTTAAATCATCTAATTCAGGAAACTAATACAAATTATATTTCCTTACAATTTTACAATTAAGTCGTACAAGATCATTTAATGAAGAACCTTCTACAAACAACTCACTCCTATCCTACGTCCAATTATAATTTAAACAGCATATCTTTAAAAAGTTGCCAATAAATTATTCTTGACAATTACTGTTTTTTTTTCTATATGCACTGTGTTTCTCTGAACACTTAGTTGAAGTAACTCTCATCCTAGTGTAAATAATTGTAAATTGAGGCATATTTGAAGTCCTGTGTTTGCTACATAATTAAAGAATTTTATTACATTTCATTTTACTTGCCATGAATAAGAATGATGGTCAACTTTCAAACTTATTTCAACATATGCTAAAAATGTAATTTAGCAGCTCAAAGGACATATTCATGTGTTCCCTTTCAAACTTTGTAATTAATCATTTTTGTATTAAAGACTTCCTAATTAAATACTGAGATTGGATTGAAAACTGGATTTTTATTCTCCGTGATTCTTTCCCCTATTGTTCAGCAAATATCTTGTGTTTTCTCTCTGCCCAGAACTTAAGCTTCTGAGTCTCCTACTTATCCATTTCATACAGCTCAACTTGAACCTAGCTTTTCCCCCTTTTGCATCATTTACTGCTACCTCAGCGGGGGCTACTCTCAGCCCACATTGTAAATCCCTTGTATATTATATACAAGCATATCTTACAATGTATATTACATCTGTTCTTCTAAGGAAACTTAACTGACACTCTTCTAACATAACATCTTGAAAGTACTATGTGGTATATACAGTTGACTTTCATTTTTCACCTGTAATTTACTAATTCATTTCATGGGCTCAACTATCACACATTAATGAAAAATATTCAAACTTAATATATAATTATTTAATGGGAAAATACAAAGACTTCTTCAATTTTTGTTCTGCCAACCCTAGCACATCTAAACTCTTTATTCCCTTTTTTGAAGACTTTCATGTTTCACTTCTTCCAATTTCCCATTTGTTACCTTTCACAACACACTGTTTCTCTGCTTCATTGCCTTATTTAACTGTACCTTAAACCTGGAAAGAATAAGAAGCCAGTCCTAAGTCCCAGCATGCTTCTGTATCCATTTTCACCCCATGTTACCTGTTCTATTACAATGACCTTAACTTTTTCACAGAGCTCATGCAAATATTAACTGGAAACATGTGTAAATTGCCTAGATTTATCACATGTTAGGTCCCCAGATATTTCCTGTAACAGAGAAAGGATGTGCACTTTGATTAAAGTTAAAATACATGTCACTATTAACATGAATTAAGACACATGTTAATACATGTCCTTCATGATCTTTAGGCATTTTGTCTCACACTCTCTATTTAATATTTTCCACATATGTCCCCATGACATTTTTTTGACATTCAAAGCCTAATTACTATGCATGTTTTGTATTTTCTTCCTCCAGCTACTGCTGTTTCTTATCTGCTACTTTATATTAGTGGAATCATTGGATCAATTAGGAACATTTTGCCCAGGCCAAGAACCTGACATCATATTTGTTGCCTTCCTGCCCCTCACTGCACACTCACTGAATCACTGAGTGATAGAAAACCTCAATTAAGAAAATCATTAAGGGGCCAAGGAGATAGCTCTGTGGCACAAGTGCTTCCTTGGCAAGTACAAGGTCATGAGTTTGAACCCTGCTCCCGCAAAAAAAAAAAAAAAAAAAAAAAAAAAAAGAGAAAATCATTAAGTCCATCCTACATTGCTTTCCCTTCACTTCTGTTGCTCCACGTCTATCAGGCAGTCCCTCCTAGCGGGTCCCGCAAATGTCTGTCGTTTGGCTCACTGTCCCAAGCTCTTTCGTTGCTTTCATGCATGGCATTTACACAATACTTTATGATCACTTGGTCAAAAACCTGTAGCAGCTCCCCACTGTTGTCTTCAAAGCCAAAATGGCTTTTAGTGAGTTGGCACCAATCTGCATTTCTTCTTGTCTGCTGTACAGATGGCCCGGATGTGCCTTCTACCTCAGCAATAAGCTATGGCTTATTTTTATTATGCTGATATGTCTCCATACTCTTAAAGAATTTGGTGTTTTCTATTACAAATACTGTTTTCTCCTTATATTATGCTTTACTTTTTGAAAGAAATTTTCTTAAAATACTGCCTGGGAATTCAGTTGAAGTAATGAAGAAGTGCCAAACAATCATAGAAACAAAACTCAATAGAACACATATAAAAATAGACAATAGTTTTGAAGGTGTATTCTTCAACTTTTATCTTTAATAAATGACTTATTTATATATCTGCATATTTATGTTTTTATTACTCAACCAACACCACAGTATTTTTCTAAATTGGAGCTTATGCCATTTCTAATAAAGCAACTTATTACCTTAAACATGTGCTTTCTCAAAATTGTTTAGACTCTTACAGTTTCTTTGCTTTTTTTACATAAATTTTAAAATCAGATTATCACTATCTAAAAATATATCCTGCTGGGATTTTGATTCCAGACTGTTTTGTACCTGTGGATTAACTTGGGAAAATTTACATCTAAGAAAATTAAACCTTCTAATTCATTAATGTGATAGAAATTTCTTTTTATTTAGTTTCCCTTTTATTTCTCAAGTGTATTATTCCTTTCTGGTATAAAGTTTTAAAATGCATTTCGTTATGCTTATATCTAAATATTTTATTTTATTTCTTATGTACATAATACCATTTTATATCTTTAAAATTGATCATTGGGTAATGTGGAGAGCACATGATATGTTTACTGGCACAATTGAGTGAGAGAAGTCGCATTTGAGTTTCACCATAAAATGCAATATTAAACTGTAGGAGCTTGGTGATTTTCTTTAACAAGTTAAAAAAAAAAGTTTCTTCTGATTTTTACTTCACCTAGAGTTTTTAATCAGTGAAGCAATGCATATAGGATTTTATCAAATATGTTTCTTATAACTATGAATATTCTCAACTTTCCCTTTATTCCCTTTGACATCGTTACTGTAGTTTTTGTTACTGCCTATCTGATAGTTTAAAAATCTCTGTCACATATGTATCAAGTATGGTTCTTGATACCTGCTACCTTTCTCTGTGAACAATACGCTGAGTTTCTTATTTTCACTGTTATTTTCTTCTTCATCTTCTCTTTATAGTTCTCTAAGGTCTGAAGAGAACAGCATCTTCTGCATGTAGGCTGGGCAATGAGCTCCTCTCTTCTTGTACCAGGCTTCTAGTGGGGAGCTATCTATTTACACTTATGTTCTTCTGTCACTTGGTGATCTTCAGCACCTCATCCAGTTGATTCATCTAGTACTCACTTGGTGGTCCTGTACAACCTTGTTTTTCATCTTTGTTGCTTTGAATCATTTTAATTGAATTATTGTTTCAGCATTTCATTTTGTAGTTCTCTTTCTTCAAAATATAAACCTTCAAATTTGTGATAATTTTGGTTTTACTATCACTCTATAAAGGAATTTATTTGATTTGGGGTTATTTTGTTGTTTTAAGTAGTGTACCACTAAGTACTGTAGCTGTAACAGTAATCAGCTCATGCACATGCAAACTCACCACTCTCCCACCCACACACAGAACACCCACACGAACCTTGACAGGTCGCACTTTTAGAAGTGTGTATTGGGCTTTTTTTTTAGTTGGGTAAAAGTATTGGTTCAAAAGTTTGAAATCATTAACTCATCATTGGTTTCATATTATCATTCTTTATCATTGTGATATTGTATACTTCATCTTGTTTAAGAAAGGTTTTCTTGACCCAATAATGAAAATATCTGTCCAGATTTGTTGTTAACAATTTTAAGGAGCAAAAATACAGCTCATAAATCTAAATGTTAGTTTCCTTTTAAGCAGCATTGAGTGGTTTATTAATTATGTTCTATCAACAGGTACAAAAACAAAAGTTGCCTTATTACAATTTATTGACCTACCTCGGTAATTTAATTTGAAGTGTATACCTAAAATAATGTATAAATTTCAAATTACCATTTATCTACATAGCTAATTCCACTGCAGTGTTTTCCCTACAGTGATACTGTACTAATGCAAATATTGTGACTTTATATGTTTATATTTTATAAATTTCTCTCATTAGTTTTATATTGCTGTTTTTCCTTGACTAGTAGTTTGCATTTTAGTTTTACAAAGACATGTAGGGTTTCCGGGGGACAACCTGCTCAGGCCCCCCTCTCTTGTCTCTCTCCCAGACAAGAGCTTTCTTTTCCTCAATAAATCTATTCTGCTCATACACACACACAAAATAAGGCCTGTAGGATCAGTTTTATGAACTTCCATGAATCTAAATGTGTATCTTCCTTTGGATTACATTAAACTTGTATATTAATTTGAGTTTAAAGTACATAAATAGAAGCATGTAAATATACATACATAGGGCTGGTGTGATAGCTCAGTGGACTAAGCACCTGCTTAGGCAAGAGCTAGGACCAGGGAGCTGCACAGTGAGCTCCTTAACAGGTTCAAAAAAATTTCCTCTTATTTTTACTTCACCTAGAGTTTTTAATCAGCGAAGCAAAGGACATTGGGTTTTACCCAATATTTGTATTATAACTATGAATATTTTTAACTTTTCCTTTATTCCCTTTAGCATCATAACCATAGGTTTTGTATATAGTAACTATACTATATATTTATTTTGTATTTTTTATTTATTTTGATTATTCTAACTAACATAAAAAATTAAATTAATATTGTTATGGTTTATGTCTAGTTGTCCCCCCAAAGCTTCATGTAATCACTGGGCAGGGACTTCTAGAGTTTGCGACTGGATCCATGATCCCTGGGGTTATGGGTTTTGGTACTGATGGGATTATGGGTCAAAGTACTTCTGGGATTATGGGTGTGGCCTAAGGTGGGGGCTAAGGCAGAGAGCCTGAATGTAATATAAAGAGAGACAGAGAGACAGACTGGAGCTGTTGCTCTCTGCTGCCCTGTTTGGTTGGTTACTTTTGCCACCATTTTGTTGCTGTTCTGCCGCCATGAACTGGATGCTCTCTGCTCTGTTCCATTGAGCCTTGGGCCACCTGAATATGGACTGAAACCTCCACAAACTGTGAGCTAAATAAACCTTTCCTTCCTTCATCTTGAGTGTCTGGTATTTGTCCCAGCAACGAGTAAAAAGTAACTAAGACAAATATATAAACAGCTACTGCTTCATAATAACATAAGCCTACCTTTTGGCGTACAAGCTCTTGGAGAAAATAACATAGTATAATTAATAATCTTATGACTATCCTTTAACATTGACACCATCATGTATTTAAAAGCCTGTTTTACCACACTAAGCTGAGTTAATGCAATATATAGCATTTCTTTTCTTTCTTTACTATGTTTTTCTTTCATGTTTTGATCTATTTGGTATAGGGTCTCATTACTCAGCTTAGATTCCTAGTGAAGTACATATGTGCACCACCATCCCCAGAGTCAGTTGCCAGCTCAACATGCCCCCAGGGTAGGGCTGGTGTGGCACTGGGGAGCTAGGTTTGAACCTTGGTCCCTGTGCTTATCAAAGCAGGCACTTAGTCCATTGCTTAGCTCACTGGCCCCATAGCATTTCTTAATTTAGTTTGTAAATAAAAATCTGAATAGAGGGGTAAGCATAGCATATCTAATTATACCACCTATGCCATATTCCAAATTAATATTTTATTTTTTTCTTTTGGTTACTTTTAAAACATTATGTAGTACTTAATTGTGATTTAATTCCAAAAAGACCCTTAAGCTCAATTTATCTGAATATATTAACATTCTTCATATTGAAAATACTAAGATATGTAATCCATACTCACATAAGCAATAAAGAAATCCTAATGACTCTTTTCCTCTGAATCTAAGTTATGCTTGAGTTCATGTGATGCTACATCTTGGGTTTCATTAAGCCATTGTGAGCCGGGCTTCTTTGCTTCTTTTTCTTTTTCTCTTTCCTTCATTTTCTATTTTTTCATATTTTAATTAATTTATGATGAGTTATAAACACAAATTTTTGAATGTATAATTTGATGATCACAAAATTACATATATTCCTTATGTTTGTGTATTGTTACATGTGTTTAAGGACCCATATCACAATACAGAGCCTATCTGGCACCCTCAGGATTTTCTGGCACCCTCAGGATTTCCCTTTATATTGTATCCCTTAGGATTATAGTTATAATTCTTACCATGATAGATTAGTTTTCCTATTTTATTGCTTTGTAAAAACACCTTGGAAGTGACTGCATAATTTAAAAATTAAAAGACAAAAAAATTTAAAAAATAAAAAATAAAAATAAAAATTAAAAGACACATCTGGTTCATTTTTTGATCCTTACAAATTGGACAGTAGTTGAGCACACTTACTTTCCTGGCCTTGTGCCACCAACTGTTGGCCCTGTCTTCAATGTTCCTTCTTTCTTTGCTCAGTGGCCTTGTTCTCCTCCTCTTGCTCGCCAGAAAAAGACATACTGTAGGCAACATTTCCTCCACAGCTAGGCTTCCTGAACCCCAGCCTTCTCTAACTTCTCAAGTTCACGTATTTCCATTGGCTTCTATTTCTCCCATGCTCATGATCAAGTGATACTAGATATAACATCATTAACACCATGTGAGTCACTCTACTTCCTCTGTACACCAAGCTCTGACTTTCAACCTGGAGCCACTGCCAGTTATCTAAACACCTGCTCCATATGGCCAGCAATATAGGTTTTGATTGTGCCTCAAAAGACAAACCCTGGAGTTATCGGGGTTCTTTTTTTGTTGTTGTTGTTCCTTCTTCTGATTTCCTTCTGATTTTGAAGATATTAGCATATACCTTTCCCCTACATTATATTTTGCAATCAGATGTTGGTGTATTTTATTCAATGCCTCTTTTCCATACACATATTGTTTCTCTGCTGCAAAACAGCAGAAGTGTAAATAGGGAACAATAGCTTTCATCCCCTATGTTAACAATTTTATTTGTTCATATTAGCTAGCCAGACAGTCCTAATTCCCGCACATATGTAGATGTCAACTTTGATTATTTTCTCCTTCTCTATTGCATTCATTGCTCTTCCCTTCCCTTCCTCCTACCTTTGACTCCCATTCTCTTCCCTAACAGATTACCCTCTAATTTATATTGCCATTTTTAAGGGTGCACAGCCAAGGTAGCAACTGGGACTGAGTGTGGTGGTGCATGCCTGTAATCCCAGTACTTGGAAGACTAAAATCAGGAAGGCTATCACTATCAGTCTGATCTTGAAGTGAGACTCTGTAGACCCTGCAGTAAAAAAGAAGAATATATATATATATATATATATATATATATATATATATATATATATATCTGCATCTGTCTTATTTCGCTTAACATGATGGCTTCCAATGCCAGTATTATATACTTTATAACCAACATCATTTTATTGTTCTGTGTGGCAGAATGATACTCTGCTGCTTATCATATATTCTTTAATAATTTATCTGTTGACAGACACATTGAGACTGAAATCATTTTCAATTGATGTGCTTTACTCATTCAAAAGTGTCTGAGATCAGCTATGTTGGCCTGTGTGCGTAATCCCAGTTCTGGGGAGGCTCCAGCAAGAGGACCACTATGAGGCTCAGCTATGTAGCCGAGACCTTGTACCAAACAAATAGAAGTGGTATCTCATTGTATTTTGCGTGTATTCTATTTTTCTTTTCTTTTTAAAATGTATTTTGGTACATGGTCTCATTATACATCTTGTACTCATAGTTATCCTCCTGTTTTCAGCCTTCCCAGTGCTGGGAGTATAGGCATGTGCCCCTATGCCCTGAATCACTTGCCAGTTCAGTGCACCCTGGGAGCAGGGCTATTTTGTAAGATTTTAAATTTTTATATATAACTAGTTTGCTACAGCTAGACTGATTTCAATAGCCTTCTCACTTACTCTGTTGCTTCAGTTCTAATGTATCATACACAGATGCACTGATTTAATGATTTGTATCAGTGCCTATTCTATCACGCCAGACTTCAAGGTGCTTTATTAAACCTAAGAAACTTTCTTTCTCAATCAGAGTGTGTGTGTGTGTGTGTGTGTGTGTGTGTGTGTGTGTGTGTGTGTGTGTGTACTGAGGACTTAACCCAGGACCTTTGCACTGATATACATTCTCTAGCCCCTTTTCTATTTTTATTTTGAGGAAGGAACACAGTGTGCCGCTAATGTGCTCACATGCGGTTTAAACTTCCGGTCCGCCTGTCCCTGCCTCCCAATGTGCTGCGTGAGATTGCAGGTGCATGCCTCCACATCTAGCGCCAGGAGTCGTGCAAGACCCTTGCTGCTGTGTTCTGCCTTGGGTTCCTACTTTATGCCACTCATGCATCTCATTGTATTTTTATCTATTCTCATTATGGTAGGGAAGGTAACATCAAGCAGTCAGATTTTTTTCTTTTGTTTTATTTGTTGCTGTGTTCTTAGATCCTAAAATAATAGTATAGGCTGAAGGCATCCCTGCAGGCCAGTCTCCACAAATGACAGTAGCAGCGAAAAGCAGATGGTCTGACCTCGAACTCATGGTGATCCTGTTGATTTAGCCTACTAAGATCTGGCATAATATATGTGCACCACCTCAGCCTACTCTTCTTAATAGGTAAAGCTAAGTTTCAAGCCAAGCAGCTGCAACCCAGCTTCCAAATTTCTACTTTGCATTGTATTAGTCCTGCTAAATATATATTCAATGAAGTAAGAATGAAATAAGTGAATTAATCATTGTTGTTACAGCTTTTACTTTTATAGTGATATGAGATGTTTCTAGAATTAATAGAAATAGACTTGATATAGCAATATTGTTTAAACTAGAAATCTGGAAAAGATCAAGTTCTGCTCTATCACCTGAGAGTTCATGAGACAGAAGACATTTCCTAGGCCATATAACACTTTTAGTTACTTTGCAATCTTATTTTAAATTTTTCTAAGCTGTATATATTTTCATGCTTATAGTTTAAAATTCGAGTTGGTATTAATAGATTGCAAAAGTCATTAGCAATTAATGAATAATATATTATCTTGGTAGACCGATTGTACTCCCTCATTGTATTTCATTCCTAGCAAAAATATTATCTCTGTGAGAATAAGATCCTCTGTGTTTTGGTTGTACTGTATCCTGAGATGGTAGCCATTTGATAAATAACTTTGAATGACTTGATTGAGGTGAATAACTTGAAATATAATTTCCAATTTATTGTAATTATTTTTCTGCTCTTGTGTAAATTTTGTTGTTCTCTATAATTTGAATCCAGACTTTGCAGAGAATAAATTAGTAGAATCAATTCTTAAGCTTCCTATGGCTTTAATACATAAACAAACAAAAATATATTCTAATTTTTTGTCATTTAAACATGAGAGTGGCATTTAATTAAATTTCAAGTAGCGAGTGTTGGGAAGAATGTCTTGTTCTGCCAAAATATAATCAACACAGATTTTTTAAAATTATGTTTTTTTTCCTACGGGTTTATCTCTACTCAGCTAACTTATGAAGTGCTCCTCTGACTGCTAAGGGCACCTCATTTCTATGATCTATTTCGTATAGTCAAACTACCTAAATGAGTTTGGAAACAAGATTCTGACACCAGTTTTTCCCTTTTCTCATTTCAGCTAGAAAATATCTAGATCATTTATCATGAGGTCGATCTCTCTTGAATCTTGTAGGAATAAACTGATTGCTAACATACGGTGTTTTTTAGCTGTATAACAGGAAAGATTAATCAGCTGACGAGAAATGTCATTATAAAGGAAACATTTTAAGCTATGATTTTCTTCTTGCCCTCCCCTGTGGGCATTCTGCCAAATTCATCAATAGCTGACTTAAAGAAGGACATGTGGAAATAAAAGACAAACTTTTAAATTATCAGTGGTATTTAACATATGTAAGATGTCAGGCTGGAAGCCTGCTGCTTATGAAATATAAATGTGTTTCTTTAATGAGAAATTATGCTGTGGATTTTATTTGTGTGCATGAGAGTTGCTATATTCATCCTAAACTGGGATGCTGCTCAGTGTCAGTAAGTAGAAGAGCTGATTCTCTTGACTGTCTTCATCCCTGGTTCATCAGTGGGGCAAGATACTCAACACCCACAACTGAAAGCAGCAGAGATTATCTTTGCTCAGGTCATAGTTGACTTTTGGCTTTGAAAGAAAGCCCTGTACTGTTATTAAATCACTTGATCATGCTATTAGGGTGAATATCCACAGTCAGGCAAGTATATTACTAAGAATTTGAAAAAAAAAAAAAAAAAAGAATTTGCACTACTACTTTTGCAAGCTCATAAAGTAATTACTTTAAATAATATAATAATTGCTTTAAATAAAATAATAGCTTTTCACCAAATTAAAAAATTTCATTTGATGGACCGGCAGTATAGCTCAGCGGATTTAGTGCTTGCTTAGAGGAAGCGCAGGGGCCAGGGTTCGGTTCCTGGCCTCTCGTGCCGTGCCGGAGCTGGCGATACTGGGCGTGGTGGTGCGCATCTGTAGTCCCAGCCCTTGGGAAGTACAAACAGGAGGATCACTATGACTCAGTAGTGAGACTCTAAAAAAAAATTCACTTGACATTAATAAATCAAATTCTATTATTGTTTTTGTTATTAAGCAACACAACCTTTGTACTCTAAAAATTAACAACAACGACAGTATTCTATTTATTCTTCTAGATGGCTTTACCCTCAAATTAGAAGAATAATATTTTTGTTCAATGTTAAATAGTCACTTAATGTGACTTGTGGAAGCACTCTGTGAAATGGGCAGTGTTTACCTACTTCAGGGCAAGGTTTAAATGGTGATTTGTTGAATTTTAAAGCCCTGGTTTCTCCAGATGACCCATGCCATATATGCGTTGGATCAATTTAAAATTTATTTACCATTATTAGAAGTAGGCTTCAAGTAGTGTTTCAAAATCTATGAATGCTGCCCTCATTTGTGAGGGTCACGCCCCAACTTACTTTGTGCCACAGTGGTGTATTCATGCATTACACCCTGAATTTATAAATCCAACAAGGAAAACATTATAACATTCTCAAAACCCGCTAGATATGTGACATATTAATTTGGAATACATTTGCATAAATTAACATGCCAAGTATGTTAAATGATATTCAGATGAGCCTGCAGTATGAACTGCACCTCATTTGAATATCCAGAGAATGAATTATACTTTTTTTCTGAAATAAGACAATCCTTCCTTAATGAGTTCTAACTAAAGATAATGAATTCAATGTTAAACATGAAGCTATAGAGGTTGTTTACACTGGTAACTGATCATAAAATTAGTATTTCTTTAGTTTCCAGGGATAGTAGTCAAATTGTTTATTAGCATACACAAACAAATTAATGGACTAGAAAAAAATAAGAATAATAACCTTGGACATTTTCATGCTTGATAGTGGCTTATTCTGTCACATCTTACTTTAAGCAGAGTATAATATTATATCTAATATAACAAATACCCATTGTACTTTTACCATCAACCTGTTATTATACTGAATGTTAATTTGCCAAATAAATCTTTAAACCAGCTTTGAATATCAAAGAATATGTCTATTAGGGAGAATAAGACAAGTAATTTTTTAGATGAATCTTAAGGGTTTAATATTATAGGCTGTAAAAAAGGATACAAAGTGCTATGGTAATTTAAAGGAGAAAGAATGAACACTGAATTGGGTTGACTAAGAAGCACTTTAATGGGTTACTGCAGTTGAGATCTATCGTTATGATAACGTATTTTCTGATAGGGAGGAGAGAAAGGTCATTACACTACAGTCATAGCTTAACCAATGATATGAAACTGAAAAGAAATCACTACATTTGAGGTAATGTGCTATCATTTGGCAATGGAACAAATAGGCTACTATTTCCAAATATTTAATACATACCAAACTCACATCAGCACTCTCCTAGGAGCTTGCACATCTTCTAAATCACACCGGGTTGCATCGTTGTTCCACAGGATTAAGAAGTTTACAGCTGTCTGGACTGAGCAGCTATTGGCTTCTTTGGCCATGCAGCATACGTATGGCCACTGTGGATGCTCCTGCCTCTGCAGACCATCCCCATAAACAATTAATAAATCCCCTTTGGTTCCTCTAAAAAACTCTAACCGATACAATGGGAAGAGACTATGTTGTCTCATGTCACTCTATTTTAGCTAACTGTAAAGAGAGAACTACTTACTGGTCTTGCAAGAACAAAGAGCAGTGCTGTGTATTGCATCTGGAAAGCATCACCTGGAAGGATTTTTGGAAAGGATGCAACTTCCAGACAATCGCTGGTAGAAGACAGGGTACTAAATAACACTACCTTGAGACAATAAATTCAGCCAACACTCTGAGAGAGGTAGGCCTACTGTATTTTCCAGCCAAACACACTATACTGCTGCTATCTTGATTAGACTTGTAGAACCCTCAATAGAGGACCCATTTAAGGTGCACTAAGAATTCTTTTTTACAGAAACTATGAGACAGTAAGTATGTGTCGTGTAAATCTTTAATACTTTTTTTTTTTTTTTTTTTTTTTTTTTTTTTTTTTTTTTTTTTTTTTTTTTTTTTTTTTTTTTTTTTTTTTTTTTTTTTTTTTT
>PVJA010003412.1:0-49024 GCA_004027025.1 Myocastor coypus | reverse complement strand
TTAAAATCTTTAATACTTTGATATTAAATAATTGAAACTGATAAACCCAATAATTGAACTTAATTATATAATAAATTAAACCCAATTGCACAACATAATAAGTATGTGTTGTGTAAGCCTTTAATACTAACTGAATATGTAACATTTGAAAACTAATACAAAAGGATAGACACTAGAATAGTTCTCCAGGGGGCCATCCAGATAGCTCAGTATACTAAAGTGCTTTCTTACGCAGACTCAGGGATGAGGTTTGATGCTGGGTGTGCTGTACCAGCCCTGCCCCCAGGGCACAATGAGAAGGTGACTGAGGCTGGGCATGGTGGTGCACCTGTAATCCCAGCACTTGGGAGGGAGGCTGAAAATGGAAGCATCACTGTGAATCTGATCTATGTAGTGAGACCCTGATCTGATCTATGTAATGAGACCCTGATCTCTCTCTCTCTCTCTCTCTCTCTCTCTCTCTCTCTCTCTCTCTCTCTCTCTCTCTCTCTCTCCAAAGAAAACATTCAATAAATTGCAACTACGCTATCATATACATCATGGCCTAAGAACTGGACTAGTCACTTCGGGAAATTGTTAAAATGAAGTCTTCTCTTTCTTGGATCCTCTCTGACACAAACATAAAAATTATTGATAATAACAGGGAAATACTGTTAAGGGAGAGAGACACAGCATCCTCTCAGAATATTTCTATATGGAATATAATACAGTCTAGGATGATCAAGAAAGGCTTCCAGAAATGTTAGTGACTACACATGACAAAACTGTAAATAATTATCATTTCTTTTCATCACACACTAAATATTTATTTACTTCAATGCCTTTCACCATTAGCATGCAGATTTCTTGAGATTCAGATTTTAATCCAAATTCTTAGTGCTTAGATGAATTTCCGATATATAGTAAGCATTTGATAAATTTTAAAATAATTGTACTAATTAATTCCAAGTTGATCAAATGGGTGACTTTGAAGTGGTCATAATGAAAAAAGGGTAAGAAGGTTACATCAGAAAGAATGAAATCTGTAAATCCCTGGAAGTCAGAAAGACTGTGAGTCACAAGCACCATCACTTCCTTTCTCAAAACATTGTTTCCTGGAGGCCAAAACGCCCCCTCTACTGTGTGCATGGAGGCCCACTTCTAGACCCAAAGCTTTCAGTGTATTTCTGCATTCACTGCTGGTTTGTCAAAGTAAAGGCCAGGATGGTGGTTTTGACATTTTAGCAAACATTGAAAATATTTTTCTCCACTTTATAAAAATTAAAGATCCCCTATTTGAGGGCTTCGTAGTCATATATTCTTTCTGATCTTATGCATATACAAATAAATATTTAACAATTTGGATCATTTCTCTAAATGATCATTTCCTTTCTCTTTTCTGTTAAATACCCAAGTAAAAGCTCAACTGAAGTACTGAACAGAAATATATTATCCTTAAGTTGAAAAGTCAAAGTTTAGAAGGTGTCATCTTCAAAACCTATTTACCAGATAAAGCAACGCTGAGCTATAATATTGCTATGGTAGAATAAGGATAGAACACTGTAACATCTAAATCCAATCTATTTCTCCAGTTTGGTTAAACAATCAGTTCTGACATTCAAAGTGTCATAATGGTTCTATCCAATACAGTAGTATTAAAATCTTTCTATAAATAAGATGTTGCTTTTCACATGTTTTTCTGACAGTAATTTGCTCCAACGGAGAAAAGTTCATTTGTGTCTTTTGCTCTAAACCTTTCTACATTGTAAGAGGATTAAAAGGATTGCAAATGTATTGCATAAGGAAAATAATCACAGATGTGAAATCATCCAATGAGGTCAATGAAGACTCATCAAAATATATTTAGGATGTAAATTACATCTTTTGCAGAAGGGTTTTGAAAACTTCTGTATGAAGTGCAATGAGTAAAAGTTTTAAATTCTGAAAGTAAAAAGAATTAGCATGCATTCTTTAATCTTACTCTCCACAGGTTCAGTCAACAATGCATAAAGTCACAGTATCGTTTTGAATGTAATAGTGTATAAATATTATAGTGGGAGCTATGAATATAAAATCAGTGATCGTACTAAATATTTCATATGGACTACTTCGCAGTAAACATAATTAAATGTTCATGCAAGAGCTAAATAATTATATGCATATGTTCAATCTGTAAAAATTAATTTGCTACTTTCATTGCTATTACAGTTGTTAATTCTGTCTATTACTTAAAGCTTGAAGTTTGCAGATACATTTTTCTGCCGTTTTCTGTCTCAGCATCCTGATTATATGTGATGGGCCCTGCAGACTTTTTTAGGGTCCCACTTTTGTCCCTGTTCTGCGGACCTCCAAACGGAAGGGCATAGGAATGAAAGTGCTCAAGTTTGATTCACTGGGCCACATGAGCACCTTCAGTTCTTTCTTTCTTTCTTTCTTTCTTTCTTTCTTTCTTTCTTTCTTTCTTTCTTTCTTTCTTTCTTTCTTTCTTTCTGTAAGAAATAACAATGTGACAGTTTCAAAACACATTAATAATCCATCCCAATAATTGATACAATGCATATTGTTGTCCTCCTAGTAGGTATTTAGAGCACAGGATGCAGACATGATAATTTTTCTAATCATTATTGGTACAAAGCATTCTTCTCATTAAACTTAGAGAAAATAGTTGCATACATAGTCCAACATCCCGTAATCATAATGGGTTATAGGCAGAACTGGCAATGTTGGAAGCTGTTGATTTAAGCCTTTTACAGCTCAATATACCAATCTAGCTTTACTTTTTATGGCTGGTGGCTAAAATTAACTGCTGGGTGATTAAAAGAAAGTAAAAGCAAGATCTGCATAACAAAACATGCAACTTTTGCATCTACCAAGGTCAGTCACATCTCCTCAGGATTACCTTGAAACCATGTACAGGGCTTTGACACACTGTTGTAAGTTTCAACCTTATGTATGAGTTACGGCCATTGCTTGACCAGTTTGCTCTCTGTGAAAGCCTGAGAGAATGTTTTCTCACTAGGTGATTCTCCTTAGGCAAACCACACATCATTGGTTCCCTTCCTCTGTGGACCCAAAATCTCCTTGAACAGAAATTTGTGGCATCACTGAGTTATAGGATGTTACAGTACAGGTTCTCTTATGTCCTTAGTTCTCACTGACCTTGAAGAGCTAGGGCCAAAATATTGGCTATCCTTGTAGCCCTTCTTTTTTCTGATTTTTGGTCTGTAAACTTACATTCTTAACCCTCCAGGAGAAAAGCTTACTGATACTATTACTGTATAACATAATACTTGAACTTGACATCACTGTCTTTCTGAATATTAAACATCTTAGACTTGACGTGGCATCAGTATTTTCCATCAAACACTGATATTCTAATAAATCCATATAGAATACGATAAAAGCAATTACATATTTTTACACAGAAATCTGTGATAGCCAAATCTTGGAAACAATCAAAATGCCCATGATCTGAAGAAGGTTGAAAAAGGTGTGGTATTTTTACACAGCAGAATATTACTCAGCTATAAAGAATGATAAACTAGAAGACTTCATATGTAAGTGGATGTAACTTGAACATATACTCATAAGTGAAACAAACTAGACCTACATGTGTAAACATCACATAGTCCCTCTAGTGTAAGAACTCAAAGAAGAAATAAAAAATGGAAAGGCATAATGCTATTGAATGGGAAATCAAGAAGTTATGAGTTAAACAACGAAGAAACTACAAGAAGAAAAGATAAGAAACATTACAGGAGTAAAACCCATGCACTTAGATATACAAAATGAAGTAAACAATGGTCCTAAGAACCTCCAAACTGTTTTTGACACTGAGGATAACAATGTGTAACACTAAAACTATGCTTGGAATGCCTGTCATTCTGGTCTTTTAGATGTGTGCTACTTCTAGTGTAATTTCAGTTACTGCTATACTCTCTCTCTCAAGCAAATGGTTGCTTTACAAAAAAACAAAAAAAGATATTAAAATAGAGTAAGAGACAAGGAAAAATGCCATAGAATTGACCAGCTACACTTCAGATTTCAATTCTGATTATCTGACTATCAGATAGGACAGCAGCCTTGATTAGTAGCTTTTTTGGTGATCTCCATAATATGTGCTCATTGTGACTAGTTCTGACCTGTCAATTTGTTTGACAATTGTTGGAAAAATATCTGAATATTTAATAATGAGGTCTTGCGTGCCAGTGAGACTCTAGGAACTGGCTTGTGTGTACCGCAGGATGCGAACAAATGATAAGGTGAAGAAGCTTGGTAAGCTATGATACGACAGTAGGAAGAGCAGAAAGAAACCTTTCAACGAATTTTCAAGTTAGGATACTGACACCCCACTGTTTAAAAATTTAAGACCTATCAAAGAATCTCAAGTCTAACAAAGTTAGATTTGATAATTAGGAAGATCATACTGACTGTTAGGTGGAGTCCAAGTTAGAAAAGATGACTCTAGAAGGAGAAAGACCATTTGATCGCCTTCAAAACACAGGTAAAAAGACTAACAGTAAAATAGAATGCTGGAAACTGTCTGAAATCACAGTTTCCACATGCAAGACTTCATACATTTACTTTCTCTGTCACTTGGTTACTTCCTTGCCCTTTTCTCTTAGCTATCTATCACTTCTGCTTACAAAACATTTTGAGCATGGAGAATAATTCAGCGGAAATAACATTATATAGAAACAGTCACATGTAGTTTTAATAATTAGCAAATCTTAACAGCTGAGGCTAAGACTGTAAGCTGAAAATACCTCCATAAGGCTAGATGTTAGTGAAGCTGAGACATCTGCCTACAGGTACTGACATTTACAGAGTTAAATTGAAAAAGACTTGGGTACCTATACCTTTGTCAAGGAATGAGGTTAACAGTGAAATCCTGAAATTCCTAGTAGAGAAGATCACCAGTGTGTTCTAAAGGGAGTGGAACCAGCAGCTTCCTAATTAGAAAAGCCAATTAATTGCTTGAGGTCAGCCTTCAGTGACAGGAGTAGGCAAAACAGAAATGAAGCAATTAAGAACACCAGATTTCAAGATCATGATAGAACTATTTTCAAATTTCGATAGAAATTATGTTTAGTACTTGAACTAAAATTTACGTAAAGTCCTACTGGCAAGGAGAAGTTGATAGCATTCTCAATGCTTGAGCTGGGAAAGAGGAAAATATTGTCAAAAGGATACACAATTCAGAAATGGGTGAGGCCAAGGACAGAGAGGTAGGCTGTTAACAAGCAGCTTTTTTTTTAGTTTAACAAAAGTTGCATTCCTCACAAAATTTACACACTGTTAGGAAGAAATTACTCGGAAAAGCATCAAAGGCAGAGCTCTGTAGCATATACTAAGAACAAAATTTATATTTTGAAAAAAAATTAGTCACCAGAAATTATTCTATATAAGTATCATGTATTAGAAATATTAAGATATCTATCTTTTTTATACTTCTTAAGAGGATTTTTAAGAGAAATATATTTCACCATGATGCACTAAGCTTTAACTATTAGGAATATCTTATATTCATGAATACCAGTGAATGTATCAGCACTATATAGTGTATGATAAGTGAAATTTTCAAATGATTTCAAGTTTCTGATGCATAGTAAGCATGATAATCGACAGTGATAATGATTTAAACATGAATAAATTCTAGAGCAGCATTAAAATAATACCAAAATTAAAATGTAACCATCATAGATATTTTCTGATTAATATAAATGAGAGAAATCTAAAAAATAGAATTCATATTCACCATACAAACTGTAGCTGAAGATCGAAAAGGGATGATTGTTTATTTTCTGGCTTTGAGAATCTATGGTAATATATAGTTAATTGGCATATAATGAGTAACTACTAAAGGATCTTTTATTCTCCATAGATGACTGATGTTTTGCATAATGATGATAATTTTATGATGATCGCTGTGTAAATGAATACTTTAATTTCAGAGTATGTCAAAGTATTGCATTGTTATAATAGTTATGGAACAGCAGTAAATGTTAAAAACAGCTAATAAATAATATAATTGATGATGAATACCATATTCAGTTGATTCTAATTGAGAAGTTAAGTATCATGTAACAAATGTAAAGTTTTAGCAAAACATGAAATCAGGCGAATAAAAATTCATTATAGTTCCTCAAGTTATGAACCTCCACTTAGTAGAACCAAATAGGAAAAAAATAGAACTAACTCAACAAGACCAACTTAAATCTGTGTGTTATTGGATTTCCTAGCACCATAGACTTTTCTTTTAGCACCTACTATAATTTAAATTAACTAAGTGTAGGTGGGAAAATGTTGAGTGGTTAATTAACTTAATGTGATTAAATATTAAATTTCTGGTACAAAAATGAAAGAGAGAGCTGTCCCCACCCCCTTTGGATTAGTCCTGTCGAGACCAGAGAAATTACATCACTAAGGACAAGAAAATCTTAACATGTTAGTCCTGTATCCTCCTTGAACTTCCTCTGACACCTGGTTGGCATGCAAGTCAAATGTTCTGTGCCCATGGGAGAGAAACACCTCCTACATCCAACCCCAGCTATAGATCCTAGGTAGTTTATGTGGATGGAGAGAGAGAGAGGAAAGTACTATTTAAGTAGCTTGGGTCAAAAAAAGAACATGGACTTCCTCTGGAGGGTCCTTCATTTATTTCATTGCCTTACCAGAACTTTCATGCAATTATAAACATGAAATTTGAAGCAAATTATTTAATATTGTATTGTGTAAAAACAATCTTAATACAAAAACAGGGCTGGTAAAAGAATAACGAAAGTCAGGTCATTACACTAAAATGATGCCATAAAATGACTCATGATTTAAAGTTTACAATCATGACAGGTCATTGTGTCCTTAGCGAAAAAGAAGTGATAAAATGGCATTTGCTGGAGATCTGATATCCACCTCATGAAGTGTAATATTTTCTAGGACACAATATTATGCAAACATATTTTCTCTATGTCTATAAATATATTTTCTCTACTTTAATCTGAATGTTCTTCAGGGTCTGATGGGGGACAAGGTGAGCAATAGTTGCTAACTCTTTAATTCCTTTAAGGAGTTCTGTTTGCTTCTAGAAGGCTAATTAGAGAAAAACAGTAAATAAAAAATAAATAATATACACTAAATGAGAGATTAAAGGGAGAAGAAAATGAAAATTAATGAATCCCACTATGTTTGGGGAAAGCATAGGAAATGTTTCTTAAGTAGGAAAAGTGAGCAGTATCTTTCTGTTTATCCTGACCTGTAGTAGAAATTTTTATAACTGCTTGAAGTTTATTGGCCTCATAATAATGTACATTCTTTTAATTAAGTATATTAACTACAATGCGCTAAACTATAGGCTTTTTAGTTCATTAAAAGTTATGTTTACAATTTCATTGTCTAGATTTTGGCCCACCTTCTCATCAGCAGTGTGAGCTGAATAAAGGAATGGCATTCCGTGCTTCATTAGTAATAAGCATAAACACCAAAGATAAAAATGCTGATCTAGAATATAGACAGTAGTGATGGAAACTTTAGATTAATTAATGGTTGACATCCCTTTCCTAGGTTTCTTGCCCTCTTCCTCTACAACGTAGCTCTCCAGGTACTTCAAGAATTTAAAACTAGGGTATTTATAATTTATCTAATAATTCTTTTGATAGTTTCAATTCTGTAAAGCACACACTTTACTTACCATCATGGATAAAATGTTGAGTTTCCTACAAGACCAAAGCAGATGAAATTCATCAGTGTGAGGAAATTTTTAGATAACCTGAATGAGATTAGAATTAAGGATATGAAAAAATGATTTCATGAGTTATGAAAGAAAACAAGAACAAAGAATGATTGTTTTTAAGAATAGTACTGATTGTCCATTTGAAGAGGAATATTTTGAAATATTTGATTCAAACTACATTTATAAAAGAGGTGTAAATTCTGCATTATAGGAATAAAATAAGTGAATGTACACTACTTAGGTAAAAATGAGAAAATGTTACTTCTGTTTAAACTATTTATCTTTTTCAATTCATTTCAAAAGTAATTACTGTTTGAATTTCATGTTTTGACTTTCCCATTCAATAAATTCATTAATTCATAAATACTGGCTTTTACTACACCCTATATGCTTTTCCATCTATATGTTCATGAGTCATGTTTGTTTTTTCACCTATGAAATACCCATTACTATGTTGTTTATGTTGTGTGTTTTGTTCTTGATTTATAGGTTTTAAATGTTTATTGTGGATAATAGGCTTCTGTCCATCATGTGTACTGCAAGCATTTTTATATACTGTGTCTAATCTTATTATTTATACTTTACTTCTACAGGCACATTTTAGCTGTTCTTGAGCTGTCTTTATCCTTAATTTTAGATTTAGCTAATTCTTTCAAATTGTCTGCTAGAGGTTTAAATGAAATTATTTTGACTCTATAAATCAAATTAGTTTTTCAAATAGCAAAATGTGGTATATACTCAAACAGGCCTTTACAATAGTTTTAATACACGAATATGTTTTGCATAAAATATGATTGAATTTTGCCACATGTAACAGCATATATCAAAAGAATAGAAAAGATAATTATTTTTGTATCATATATGAAGTCTTTTCTTTGAAGACTTCAAAGAAGTCCTGGCCACTTCAAAATATTTATCTAGGACAGCTAAAAAATGCTTCATTATAATAGTTCAGCATGTAATGTTCAATCTATGATTCAAAATTGTGGCAGAATTTCTTCAATGTGCTTTTCAAATGATTAAAGAGAAAAGTATGCACAAGATCACAGTGTGCTCCAACCATCACTCTCATTTGTATTTTAGTGTCAGATTCTGGAACTGTAGCTCCTTGTTCAAAGGCATGTGAATTATTGAAAATTTCTTACACTAGGAAGTCATTAGTGCTTGTATTTCTACTTTGTTATGTATTGTATATTATTGTCTGAAAATAATATGTTACTGCCTGTTTTAGTAGCCAGTTATACAATGTGGAAGTATACAAACAATTATGATAGCAGTGTGGAAAGTTATGTGTATAATAAATGTATTAAAAATGTATCTGTATCAAACCATTTTAGTATATTATGATTACTTCCATAAAGGGAGTGATATGAATTGATCTTTGTGGTGTATTAGGCAGAAGAGAACAGAATTAGAAGTGTAACTTTGGAAGTCTTGTAGTAAGACAGTGGATCCTATGGTTGTCTCAGCACATGGTAGAAATAAGAAGGAGCTATCAGCCAAGACTGAGATGGAATGGTCAGCAGTGACCAGGTGTTGGCAGCCTTAAATTCAATGTTCAAACACATTAAACTAAATATTCTTGAAACAGTGGGAGACTACTACGAGCTTCTAATAAAAGTTTTGGGGTCACCAAATCTGTATTTTAGTAAGACACTTTGGAGTGTGGGCATGTAACGAGAGTCAGAAACTTTGAGACACGCCCTCAGTGGATATTGCTAGGACACATGGAAAGAAAGTCAAGATAAAGAATGAGGTAACTGTAAGAATAACATAATGGCTGCAGAAACTGGGAAGCAGACAAAGATGCACAAGCCCCTTCAGAAGTAGAATGGACAGCATTGTGAGGGGCAGGAGTGTCAATGAAAATTGTTACATTATACTTTTTTGGAGAGAAGGATACTGAAAGTACTTGACACTTGATGGATTATTTAGAAACTACTAACACTGAACTACATTTATTTTGTTTACCATGAAAACTGTTTAAATAATAAGCATGGGCAGAATGGTGTGATTAAAACTTAGCATTGCTCCAGTATTTAGGGAAGTTGTTTCAGAAGAACAAAATTTCACAAAATTTATTGCTTTCTGACATTTCAATGTTATCATATACATGTACATGCAAACCACACACATACATATGGATATATATATATATATATATATATATATATATATATATATATATGTAATTTCTTTTGCAGTCTACATATGCTAATAATATTGTGTAATGTTAGAAAATGGTGAAGGCTTTTTAATTTTTTTTTTTTAATCATTGAGAAACTAGAAGTGTTTGCCAGGCAAATTCAAGGTCCTGAGTTCAATCCCTGGTACCACAAAAAAAAAAAAAAAAAAAAAGAAGGAACTAGAGGACTTGAGGAAACGCGAAGATTGTGATATATTCCAGCATAACTATTCTTTAAAAATTATCCTGTCCACTTGCTTGGTTGCACAGTGTTCAGAGCATGTGCATTATTGAAGTGCTAAATGTATTTCCTATCATTTGATAGTTAAAACGAATTAATACGTATAAACTCTGGACTGTTCACAAGGGATCTATGTATAGCAGCAAAAATTGATAAGTGAAGTTATCATTTCACTTCAATTTAAATGTATGCATTTGTGCTCATTGAAATACTGTACATATTTCAAAATTAAATGAATCCGGTTAATCTTTATTTGTGAGCTAGTATATTTTAGATAATATTGGCGATAAAACATAACTTTCTAAAGTTGATGATTTCATCCATTTTAATCAGTAGCATTTTCTTTCTTTCTTTCTTTCTTTCCTTCTTTTTCCATTTTTTGTAGGTACTGAGCATTCAACTCCGGAGCTCACACTTGCCAGGGCTGGTGCTGTGCCACTGAGCTACATCACAACTCTGCATTTTCAATTATTTATTTATACAAAGATTTCTTTTCCTTTCACTAATTTAAAAGCACACTATATGGCTGACCTTTTTTTAAGAAGATGGATCAAATACAACTTGTGATGTTCAATTGTCAACCTTAACTAGTGAAATAGAAAAAAAGATGTCCAAGTAATTATAGGGAAGTGGCAAGAAATAAACAAGAACTAATGGATAATAACAAACAGAAGAGGAGCTACCTAATTCAACATTCTAAAGAACTGCTTAGTTTTAAATGCCCAGTTACTCACTTTTATTCAGCCGCTAAGTCAGATAAGAATCAATTTGCTATGCAGCTTTATATACCCCATACTTCCCACATTTTATCACTTTCCCAAGAGACTTGACCTTCCTTTCTTTTCTTAATTACAGAATTCAGTGATTTCATCTCCTGATAGCTGAAGGGCCTGCAATTAATCATGAGAGGTGGGTTGGGCAGATCTCAGGTTCTAGCAAATCTTAAATAAGAGAATGCATTTTTAGTATCTAACTGACATTTGTATGTGTTCCTTAGAAGATGGAGATTTTCATTATTTCCCTCATGATCATGTTTCTTTCCAAATTAATATACAACATTTTGTATACTCATATTTTCTTTAATATACACATGAGGATTATTATGGTGCATTTATTCTGATAGTCTTGTCTCAAATTCCACTATTTTTATACTCTGTTCTTTTAACTGCGACACATTTGTCTCCACTGGTAGAGGCCAGAACACAAATTAAAACAATCTACCCTTTGAATAAGCTGTTAATAAAAAGCTTTGAATGATAAACTAAATATTCAGAATCCAGAGAGAAAACAATAGTCTGTTCACATTGTTCAAAAGGAGAGAGCTTCGTGAATACCTTGGGTTTTCAGAGAACAAAAATAGCACTCAAGATCAGCATAGAGGAAAACTGTTTCTCTGCACTGGGCTGATGTATGCAGAGGACACTGTACTGTTTTTCTTCCCTGTTGAATGCTGATATCTGGAAGATGGTCCGCAGAAGAAACTATAGTTTCTTCTATCAGTAGGCATATGGCCCAAGAGATCAGACCGAAACAAGGAAGGGATGCACAGATTCGCTTTCTCTTGGTGTTCTGGGCTCTGGGCAGTGTCACTCAACTGTTGAGTCAGATGGAAATCAGCCAGCAAGGAGACCCAACTGAGGAAGTTCTGGAGTTATCCTTTTAGGAATAGATTACCGCAGAGGAGGGAGGTGTGGCTTCACTGAGAATAAGGGAGAATTAACACCCTGAGATTATAATGAAAATTTTTGATACAGTTATTCTGGAATTACTATTATTGTGCAATAAGTACACCTTGGGTAATTAACATTAAATAAGTTCCTCAGCCTTCTATTGATTTTATAAAGCTACTTCTATTTTCAGTGAAAAAGGATGATGAGAGACAAAACACAGAGAGAAGAACTCAGGGTTTACTAAGAGTTATTAATAGTATTAATAAAAATAATAGAGTTAAGTAAGACTTACTTAGTGGAAAGAATAGTTGTGGCAACAGGCTAGAAGATCTCCTAAGGGTGCATCAGTCGGGAAATAACCAGGAGGTCTTTGCAGTGCCCATAAGCTGTAAGCTGGGCTATGGACTCCGTGGTGCTCTGTTCTGCACTCAGTTAATACTGACAGAGCAGTTGATTGACAGTGCTCCATAAGCAGGGATAACGTTAGCGTAATTCGCTGCATTGTATGACAAGCTTCCCAAGAAACAGGTGACTTAGCATAGAGGTAGAAAGGCAATATTTCACAAATAGTACACTAATCTGTGCAGTCCTCAGTATCCTTTACATAATACTTATCTAGGCCATCTGCTTTGGGCATAGTTTGAATATGTCCTTGACTTGGCAAGAGCCTGGGGAATAGGAAATGCGTAATTTGGGACATAATATCAAATGTTCTGCTTTTTCTTACAGGTGATATGATAAGGAAAAAAGAGGAAGGAAGAGAGAGAGGGAGAGAGAGAGAGCGAGAGAGAGCGAGCCATGATTTGTAGGCTTTTTAGGCTGGTGAGTTCCAATCATTTCTCTCAGGGTCAGATTTTATTTGATTAATTCAAGGGGCAGGTCTATAGAAGAGACTCTTGAAGATAGGTATGGTTTCGAATCTTAATGCAGTCAATCTCCTTACATTAAAGATGTGACAACTAGTCCCAAATTGGGAAGTTATTTCCTATGATGATTTCACTCAAGACAAAGCCAAGGCCAGATTGCATTTTTCTGGCTTTTAGGTAGGTCATATTTGTAAAGCAAAAACCTTCTCAGTAAAAGTAGAAATACCTGATATGGTGTAGCACAGAATAATGAGATTATCATATTTTGTTTACTTTTGATTTCTAGTTTAGGAGATTGCTTTTTCTTACTTTTCTTACTTCTTTAAAACTTTTCTATCCCCCAAGAGTGCACCTATGTTTTGTATGTATGATGACACTCACTTGTGAATCATTTTCTTAATATGACTGCAAATTATAGTGAATTCCAGATACTGTAGTGTTATTACTGCCAGAACAGAAAAAGTTTTTTAAGATCTAGACTTTTCCTACTCAAGACTTTCCTTCATTTTTGACTTTTAATCTTCTGTGTTAGCATGAACAGTACACATTTTTAACTTCTAAAAACCTTGGGTAACTTGTAATACTTTGGTAACTTAGAATAATTATATGTTTATTCTTATTCCACTATTTTATTCATTTTTGATCCTAAAGTGATATAAATACACTGAGCTACATTTTAAAAATTACATAGGATAGGTAGATAGATAGATGATAGATAGATAGATAGATAGGTAGATAGATAGATAGGTAGGTAGATAGATAGATAGATAGATAGATAGATAGACAGACAGACAGATAGAATTTTTAAATTATAGAGACAATCTACCAAAGAAGGCCATTGCTTGGGTGTGCACATTTCATTGAGGACTGGAATTCGTAGCTTCCCTGTGGCTGCAGCTTTTGCCCACTAACATTTGAAGCCTCTTTTACTTTTATTTGCTCTTCCTTTTGGGTGTCCTGGGACTTGTAATGAAAATGATGCTGTCTAGTAGAGAATCTATGTCTCCAGTGGCCTTCTGACCTTTTTTCTCTCCTGAACCACTTCCTCTACCATGACAACCTCTCATGGAGGATGAGACACTACGTGAATTGCTACTACAACACGGTGCTCTTAGCTGGAGCCCCTGACATGGGAGACAGCCCACCAGTGGCAACTGCAGATGGCTTGCCATCTGGCAACACAGCGTAGGGGAGCTCAAGCAAGAGCTCTAGAATCACACGAGTGACCCCTGACTCATAAATTGAACAAATCGTTACTAGAACATTATGCTACCAACCCCAGCAAGGTGCTTCTAACTGCTCTGTGACTCTAGGACATAATTTATTATGTAGCTTGTTTGTGTCATTCAACTTCATGAAGCCACCCTTTTTTTCTTGTTGCCTTGTAGGAAGTTCTGTTAGACGTCTGTGTATTCATGCTAAACAAATTTTTCATCTGTGTTCCACTAATTGTAAACTGCTCAATCCTTTAATTGGTTCTATCCACATCATATTAAGAAACATAATTTAACAATTTCTAATTTTACTTTGCAGATGATATTTTCATCTTACTTATTCTAGGTTTTGTTTGACTTTTACAATTGCTAAGAAGTTGGAAGATGTCAACTCAGAATCCTAAAAATATTTCATTGCCTTCATTAACTATTTTCTGTACATTTCCATGAATAGAAAAATTTGTACAGTTGTTGAGTTAGATTTTTATACCAATTTGTTTTTTCTCTTTCTAAGCAAAGTTTAATGCTTTGTATGTATAGTTTCTCAACATGTGAGCTTTACATATTCTAAAATTCTGATCATTTTATTATGTATTCTTGTTTTATCTAATAGACAATCATTACTTTTAATGATCTCTTTATTATTTATTTCAAAAATTAACATGGATCATCATTTTAAAATATTTTCTTGTGCATGTTTGCTGAAGTAATGTAAGAATATATTTTTAGCTTTATTTTTATCGAACATGCAGCCAATATAATTTCTGATTTATAGAATTTAAAATATGGCAGTATGTATCAGTGATAGTGATCAACTGTGCAAAATAGAGCATATATTTAAACTTATTTATTTACTGTAACATTTGAGTACCCTGCACCCGTGTTTTGTTTTCTTTTCACATGAACAATTAAGAACTGAGAGAACTGTACAATTTTTCTACTATACTTTGCTTTTAAATATGTAAGAGTAACCAAAACATAGTCTTTGTTCTTGAATTGTTAATCATGAAGAAGGACATATACTAGAAGAAAAGAAAATATAACGTTGGAGTTCTGTAATGTGTTTTGTTATACTGTGTGTGATGTCTTCTGATCACCAACCTACTCTGCAATCACTTACAGGAGGCTGTGTTTCAGTAAAACAAATGAGAGTCATTAGAACCTAACTCTGAGAAACCCTGTTTCTCCACAGCATCTGTACTGGGAGATAAGAATGCTCACCACAGCCTTTTGTATTTGCTGTGTGCTCACCTGGACTCTTTCGAACACTATCAGCTCTAGGCATAGGTCTGCCCTGTTCGCTGTTATATCTCAAGTATCTGCTTGGTGTCACACCTGACACACAGCAAGTGCTCAGGGAAACATAAATGTTGACTCAATAGATCAGAAGACATAGAGAAAATGTTGCTTTTTCTCTGCTCAAAGCCTAAGTTCTAAAGGAAAGTATGTTTGATTAATTTATGAGAAAAATAAAGGAATGAAATGTGGAGGCAGAAAAAGAATTTGAATAGCTATTTCATATATAGTGGAAGAAGGATGTAAATGCAAATATCCCAAAAGTTAGTAGATAGTATAGCAAGGTAGTTTCAGAGAATGGAGATGAAAAGACACATATCTAGAGATTGTTGTGAAATGTTTAGACCCATTTCATGGCTTTTGAGAAAAATAATTCAGCTTTGTTTAAAAATTGTCTTTCAGAAAATGACATTTAAATCTTTCGTAGTACTTCAAGGTTGATTCCATTAGTCTTTGAAGAGTATGAGATCATCCTGAAAGATTTGATTCCATGAAGCTGAGGTTATTTGTAGTTCTGGGATCCAAAGAGATTGCGAAAAAGTTGTAAGGGAAAGACAGGCAGGATTTGCATATCTAGAGAGAGGTGAAGGAAACTCTTTTGGGTCCAGGAATTTTCTAGAATAGCATTAACTTTGAAGACCTAGTAACTAATTATTTCTACTAGATGCAAATATATTGATACATCAGTTGTCTTACTTTAGCCACTCTGAACAGGTATAATCCTGACAATATTTTACAGGAACAAAGGACAAAGGTTAAAGTCAGATTATTCCACTTGGTTTAGGTTTGCTTTGTTTTTAAGATAGAATCTTGCTTATAGCTCAGATTCACCTTGAACTGAACTCACTAAGTGGTCCAGGGTGGCTTCTAAATCACGGAGATCTTCCTGTCTCAGCCTCTCAATTGTTGGGGTTACAAGTATTCACCATCCTGCTGGGCAAATTGGAGTTAGTTTTCACTAAGTTATTGAGTTTACTTGTAGAATAATATAATGATCAATACTGTACTGGTAAATTTACTTACAATTTAAGAAAATGGAGGAAGCTTAATGTCCAACAGAGATACATTTAACATTATTTCAACTGAACAAAATATTTGTGAAAGCCATGAATTTATACACCATTTGTCATTACCATGATCTTCAGAGTGGATGATTGGATATGTGTTATATTAGGTCAATGTTGCTGTCACTGTCATTGCAAACATGAAGGGAAAAGTGGTAACTACTATGGGAATAAATAGACATACATAATTACAATTTCAAAAATATATTACCTTAACTTACTATCCCTCAGCAGTTATCTTTGTCCATTTTAATTTTGTGCTCATAGAACAGAAATAGTCTCTTAATTTTTCATTATGTTGATAAATTGAATACAGGAGTCAAGGTGATAGAATGCTTTTGTTTTTCCAAATTGCCATCATAATTGATTGAATAAATTGCAAAGAAATGAGGAAAGTAAGACAAACAAGAAAGAACGAAGCAAGGAAAGGAGGAAAGAAACTCCTAATTGTATGCTAAAGCTCAGTGCAGGAACATTTATGCTCATATTTTATTTTTATTTTATTTTGTAAACTTATGCAATTTATTTCTTAACTGACATAAAATTGCATATATAATATTCAGGACATATGTGATGTTTCGATACTATTCAAATCAGTGTCTATCTTACTTCTCCAACATCATTTCTCTGTTGTGAAAACATGTAAAACTCATTCTTGTATCTATCTTTGAAATGTACTGTACATTATGTCTTTAGTTATTGCCATCCTATCACGCAAGAGAGCACCAGAGTTTATTACTGTTATTATAATGTAGAGTGTTTCCAACTGAAGAACAATTCCCCTTTTCCACCCACCCACTCTATCATGTCTCTGGTAAGCACTTTCTTACTTTAAGTAAGAACCATGTAGTATGCAAGTACATGTTTTCTGCAGTTGTGTTCTTTCACTTATGGTAAAGCCCTCCATGTTCACCTGTTCTGGTCAAACAATAGGATTTAATTCTCTTTTTATGGATGAATAGTGTCTGTATATAAATACCACATATTTTGTGCTAGTGAGATAGCTCAGAGGCATAAGTACCTGCCTGGAAAATGCAAGGTTCTGAGGTTTGATGCCTAGTACCAAAAACCAAACAAACATATATCACATTTAAAAATCCATTAATCAGTTGATGGTTATATCAGATTAAGGTACCTTGCAAAATAATATTTTGAGCGAGGGACAACCTATAGAACAGGAAAACTAATTTCAATTTATATTTAAAATAGGTGAATATCTATAATATATAAGGAACTAAAGCAACTCCATAGAAAATCTGATTAGAAAATGGGCAGTAGACTGAAATAAACATTTCTTACAAGAAGTGTAGTGGTTGATACATGGTGTCAACTTGGTTCCCTGAAGGCCGGCCCTGGGATGCAATGGGACCATCCCAGAGTGACAGCACAAAGAGACCATGCAAAGGGGCTGAAGAAGGGGTCAAACTTCCCCTTCTTCAGAGGAGCTTCAGTCTTCGCTTTCGGTTCGGACTTCACTGCCTGGCTTGCAGCACAGACTTTTCACCCTCCAGCCTGGATCCTTCAGTGTCCATCGCGACTTTTCAGCATCCATTGCAGACTCTTCAGACCTGCATGGGACAATGCAGTGAGATTCAGTCCTTGGGACTGAATTCTTTAGTCTGGGGTGTGCAGACACACTCTGCATGCTTCCCCTTCTGTCTCTACCACTGACTGCTGTAAGCCAGTCTTGTAATTCCTTATGCATTGCGTATCTGTTCCTTTAAGTAAAACCCTAATACAAGAAGAAATTCAAGTGGGCCATGAAGTACATAAAAATAAATTTTAACTTTATTAATCATCAAGGAAATGCAAATTAAAATCACAGTAACTTAGCGCTTTAGTTAGAATGGCTATTGAAAAGTCTTGATAATAAATACTGAGAAGAACATAGAGTAGAGGGCACCCACGCACAATTTTGGTGGCAATGGTAGTCTAGCCACTACGGAAAATGAAATAAGGCTTCTCAAAAAGTTAAAAGCATAACTTCCATATGATCTGGATATACCATTAATGAGCATATCTCCTAAGCAAGCAAAAATTCAATGTATTGAGGGGGCATTTTCACTTTCCTTTTTTTTTTTTTTTTTTTTTTTTTTTTTTGTAGCACTATGAACAATGCCAACAATAGGAAATAACTCATTATTTTATTTTTTCAAGATTAAGTAAAAAGTTTAGCATTTACATTTTGCTAGTTGTACTGGATGTTTTAGTCAATTATATTCATTTGAATTTTTCAGAATGAAGCATAGCTTTAATGAGATCTTTGATAAACTCCACTGCACCGTGTGTCTGTATCCTTTGTATACCGTCAGTCAAAAGCCAATTATCTTAAACAAGAAGTAAATAAGACCCCTTGAGTAATAGATGTTAGGTGGTCACTGAATTTATCGAAAACAAGATAAGACATGCAATGTATGTTTGTTTTATGCATGACAGTCATTTATAATAAACATGGAAATAACCGTTTCTCAAGTGTGTGTCAGCCGGTAATAAGTACCTCAGGCTCCCAGTAAGCAAACTGTAAATTGGCTGAAAATATAGCACTGACCTTTGCTGAAGTAACCAATGCTTAGAACTTAAATATGCTTTGGGGACACTAAACCATGTGGCATTTTCTTGGAAGGTGTACTCATTATAGGTGTAGAATATTTTCACCTTTGTACAGAGTTTCTGTATCTGATGTCCAAATTCACTTAGCTGATTATGAAAATATGGCAAGTTATTCTATCAAGTGGATGTGTACGTGACTGATTGCTTGGCTGTGCAATGGCCTTAGCATGTGAGTCTGGAGAGAACAATATTTGCAGCTGTAACAATACATAGGCAGTGGAACTTTACATTGTAAAAAGAGCTATAAATTACGATGTAGTTTTTTCTGTCCGTTCAAGAATATTTGATAAAACAGGATTTGTATGATTTATTGATGTACAGCTAATATTTTCTCTAGTGAATAAATTAGAAAGTAATTCATGTGAATGCCTAAAACAAACAAACAAACAAACAAAAAAAGGCTTTCCTCATCCATTGCATTTTGGGCTGGGGAGACAGCTCAGTAGAATAAATGCTCACTTGGCAAGCACAAGGCTGTGAGTTCCATCCCTGGTACTACCAAAAAACAAAAACAAAAACAAAAACAAAAACAAAAACATCTTTCAAATTTTTATTCCAAACATTGGCTCGCTGACCACACATGGAGCACATTGCTGTCATATGCTCACTAATGTTTGATCAGAAACTGGTCAACGGTGATGATGTTTTTAGGATTTTGGCCAAAGAGAAGAATTTTCACTCAGATGCTGCTCACTCTTGTTCTGTAGAATGAAATTAGTGGTTAAGGAGCAGTGACACCTTGGTATATGTAGTAGCCTTGGGAATCTGCCTTTAAGAAATTCTACTAACTACACCATAACGGATCCATTGTTACAGGTACAATTGTGCTTCCAAATATGTCTGTATGGTCATGAACATTCAAAACCATGTTTCCAATTTGTACTCCCAGTCAGTGGGTGGGCAAAGCCAGAATACACAAGCAGGTCTGTTCCCCAGAGTCACAGAACTACTTTGATGAGAAACTGGCCTGTCTCCCATAACGCCTTATTCCTCTTTCCTCATAACTTCACTGTGATGTCACACACAATATATACTTTGCTTTCTTTCTTATTTTGCTTGTTCATGAAGAGTGATGCCTGCTGTGTGTACCTTGGGGTTGCTGGGCCGCTTTTCTTTCCATCACTTATTAATTTTTCATATTTAATACCCTCAGTGTCTGGATGCTAGACAAACTGATTAGAGCAACAGAATTTTAATGTGATACATGCCTCAAATTATCTTGTATAGTAGCAACTTTCTTAGGCTGTGCCAACTTAGAACAAATAATACTTAACAAAAATAAGCAAAATAGCTAGTATTTGAATTATTCTATTACTTTATTCATTGCCAGCTTTTTATGCCTTTAATCAAACAAAGGCAAGGTAACAGTTCATTTGCCTAAAAATGGATTTTTCTCCTTATTTTCAATTGCATCATAATTATGACTTAACACTGGTGCTACTATAGAACAGAATCCATACTTTTAATTTCAAACCTTGTTCTGCTAAGAAAAGTCAAAGATGAATACTATTCCTTATTGCAATGTAAATATAAAATAGGCTCAAAAAATTAAACACCTTACCATAGTAAGTTTGAAGGTCTTATGGAGGAACAGTTATATTATAATGATGCTACATTTAAAATTACTAACAGGGTCATTAAGTAGTAGCCTGTCTCTGTTATCATGTTATAAATTTTTGCATTTTCTTTACTGATATGTGCTCTACCTATGTCTTGGTATCTAATATGCCATTGATCATAGATACGAGACCGTTGCCTTTATACTTGGATATACTCCTGAGAATATTTCAGTAACGATAGACCATCTATAGAGCAGTGATGCCATAAGAGTACAGTGAAGCTGAAATTTTTCTATTGCCCAGTGACACTGTAGCTAGCATAATTTTATAGTGAAATGCATTACTCACAAGTTTTTGGTGATACCAGATGAAAAATACCTATCAAACTGCTAGTCATATAAGAGTATACCATATATAATTACACATAACATGTAATACTTTATAATAAATGTAATATAAATGCTATCTCTGCTCTTACTGTACTGTTATAAATATAAGATATATTTCACCATCCTAGTACATGCTCCTACATATAAAAGTTTACTACAAAACCATGCCATATTATACTCACAACAGCTTCCAAGATCTCATGTTTATCATATATCTTCTTTGATTTTTTTCCTCTCCTTTTTATTGAATTTGTGTTTTGTTCACAATAACCCCAAGAGTAGCAATAAATTTTATATTCTATAGAAGTAAGCATATATGTATCTGCATATATAGACAATGGACACTATGTTCTCTAGGTGTGTAGTAAGCTATAGAATCTATGTTTGTATAACTAAACTATAACATTGGTACAAGTACATAATTGATTTGCAATGCATATCTCAGCATTATAAACGTTAATTTTGATAATATTTATCAATGTTAGGATTCCTCAGTGTTTCCCTTAGAATAGAAAAAGACTTTCAACATATCAATGTGTAAAAGGAATCTAACACAGAACGTTATGAGTTGAAAGCGACTGATTTAATATTAATTTCACTTCTTGCTACATAAAATAAATATGAAAAGGCAAGATGGGTTACTATATCTAAAAAATCCTCCAAAGCTCGTCAGAGTCCAGGCTTTCTACTGTAGAACCTACTCCAGTGCCAGGGTAGACCATGAAGACGAAGTTGCATAGTCATCACTACATAAAACCAGGTTCCAGGGCTACACCAGTGAATTCAGGAAACAGGTCCATTCCAGAATGTGGCTAGTGTTGTAATTGGGGGATTGTTCAAGAGAAACAGTATAATAAAGGACATATTTTACAAGAATATTTTCTAATGTATCACCCAAAGAATCATATAGAAAGAGTATAGGAAATCTGTCCACGTACTAAAGACAAAAGAATCCACCTGAGGGCCTGGATCCAGACATACTGCAGGAGCCCAGCTGAAAACTTAGAGCTCACAACAACACCTTCCCCAAGTCCAGTTGGAGCCCTACAGCCCTTGACAATGTCTCATGCAGGCCTACTTCACAGATCTGCTTGCTCTGGGAAGGTCCAAAGGTCAATGGTAGAGCTTAGAAAGCCTGTGCCAGAGGGATGAAGGATCTGTGTTAGCAGGTGGGGAAGATCTGTAGTGGAGCCAGGAAGGCATGCTCAAGGTAAAAGGCAGAGCTTCCCCCAAAAGTACCATAGCTATCCTCCATCACAGGGATGTTCCAAGCTCCTCCAGTGATAAGGAAATCTGAGTTCCCATTAGGACAGCTAATGTGACAAGCTTCTCCAGAAGACTGAGCTAGGTAAGCACTACCTTCTAATCAGGCCAGTATATGAAGCGCAGCCACTGAGCCTGGGCATAGGTAAAGTAAAGTTTAGAAGAACTTTGTTAGTAAGTGGTTATGGTAAAAATAAAAGTAAACAGGATATATAGAGAAGCTGGATACATTTATAAGAATTGATAAAATTAATGGCATAAGGTCACTGTCAGAGTGATGAGAGGTTATTATTACCAGGCAATTAGGATAACAGGGGTGAAGGAACTCTGGAGATAAAAGAAAAGTAATAAGCAATACATTTGGATGGAGGTGTTTGTGCATTTCTAAGTGTTGTTAGCCAGTTGACTGAATTACTCTTTGCCTTGATCCTTCCCAGGAGAAGGGCACCATTTAACTAAAAATAAAAAACATTGATCACACTCTTGAATATATTACTAGAAAGAAAATGGTTAAGTAATATAACTGATCAGAAAGAGGCTCCATATATCATCTATGTTTTGAAAAAGCATCACCCTGTTTTCTCTTCAGTGTATGTTGGTACCTGTTGCACTCATGAAAGACAAGTGATTATCCCACTTATATAAGAAGTTGAATATCCAGCATGTGTCAAATACCTGAGTAAGTGTCAAAAAGAAAAAAATAATTGACCAGTAGATATAATTTTTCTTTGGAAGAATAGGACAGAACAGAGCAACAGAGCAAGATTTAGAGATATTGACAGTTAGAATTATTTTGTATTATATGAATGTTTAAAGATCAAATGATTTAAAAATGAAAGTAAACAAGATGAGAGAAATGAAAAACAGTAAATGAGAGGGGAAGAGGGAGAGAGAGAGAGAGAGAGAGAGAGACAGACAGACAGACAGACAGACAGACAGACAGACAGACAGAGACAGAGAGAGCTTTGCTCTCCCTCTTTTTTTTATCTACTATGGGGTATACTTAAATTTAGTTTAATCTTTCCCTACCTGGGCGAAGGTGCTACTAACTATTTCAACAGCCCTTGGTAGTCAACTTGATTTAATCCTGCATACTATGAAGAGCCCCATGAAGCTGTAACACAGAAGTACATTGTTAAGGTGATGCTTTGGAGAAATATTTACAGTGTCTCTATTTTTATCATTGGAGTATAAGGTAATATTGCATTTCTGTTTCAAGTTCAACACATCAGTACTTTATATCTCGACTATTGCAAGTGACAAACATGTCACTCTTCACTAGTTGAAAATAAGGAATTTCATGTTTTAACTTCTAACAAAGTAATAAAAGAGGCTTTCTCAGTTAAACACATTAAAATTGTTTTGCAGTGGCCTTTGAGAAATTTTCCAATGGTGATGGTAGAGTTCCTAAAACAATAAACATGTAGCAGACATATTCATTTCAATCTAGAATATAATTCAAAGTTAATCAAACCAAACATTTAGCCTAGGATTGAACAACTAAAACGCTGAACAAAATTAATAAGTGCCAACAATGGAACTTAACAGTTCTAAAATCAGTACATTTATTCAACTCAGCCAAATGTTAACCAGATGACAGTGCCTAACTTGTGGTGATTTTGATGGTGTTAGTGATTTCTTTATGTCTCTTTTGAGCCCACATGAAGCTGTATCAATGAAGTTCTGCCACAGAAAGCTTGTTAATATGTTTTTCACTACATATTTAAAATATAGTTTTACCTACTTACTAAATTATTTAAATAAGCTTTTTATCTGTTAGGGAGTTCACATTATATTTTTTTCATCCTTCAAACCTCTTTAAATGGGTCACTTTATTTTCTCACCACAGAAACCCTGTGCAGCATACCCCAGTGGTTGTTTCCTTCAAAAAAAAGGAGATATTTATCATTACACAAGACAGTGCAAGTTTAGGATTTACCTTTTAACTAATGTGCCACTGCGGAAGTTTCTTAATTCTTTGAGCCTCATTTTTTTTTTTTTTTTGTTAGCAAATCGAGGTTATGTTACCTGCTTCCTTTGTCTGTGAAAATCATAGAACTGTAAAACAGAGACCAAGCATAATTATCATAGTGCGGTCTAAGGTTTTTGTTTGTTTGTTTTTGTGGTTGATTCAGCCTGCCCTGGGGACAGGGCTGATGTAGTATGTGGTCCTGGAGATTGAAGCACAGTCCTGGAGGTTGACTAAGCTTGTCTAAGGAGGCACTTTAGACTACTGAGCTATCTCACTAGCCTGGTCTAAGACATTTTTAAAAGAATTTTATTTTCTTTGTTTCTCACAAGAATGATACATTTGAAAGAGTAGGTTGTTCTGTGCTAGCCTTTGAAAAATAACCTTCACATAGAGAATTGAAGATGTGATCTATATATTACTTTCCCTAGTACATGTATAGATATTACTTAAATTTTATAGATTGAAAAGTAAAATAACATAAATTAATTAGTTTTCATATCTGGTAGCATTGTAGAGTTTATACTGAAAATAGTTTGTTCAACTCTTATCGCATTGCAACTATATAATGGTAGATAAAAATGTATGCTCTCAAACTCTGAGCTGTGCCATCTTGAATTTTGGCTATACGTACTTCACTCATTGTTACTTTGAGTCCCTCATCTGGGAAATGAATGGATTAGAAGCACCAACAGCTTGCAGTGAGAACAGCTTAAATGCAGAAGATTAAATGTAGTGTGTAAAGCAGGACTTGGTAAATAGTAAGAAAATCATCAATATCCACGTCAATTATTTTCTTTTGCTTTCTCTTTTCCTTGTGAGATCAGCATTCATCTCTATTTCTTATTATATATATATATATATATATATATATAATATTTCAAGCATAGAAATTCAAATGTGTTATATATTTTGTTGTTTTTAACTGTTCAGTTGACTTTCAAAGGATATTGGCTGGGATTTATTAATTAAAAATAATAGAAATGTTCTCCTGGCAATAATAATAGTTTACTCTACACTTTTCTGTAGTAATATATAGTGTCAGTGAAAAATTTAAAATATAGATACTCGTGTTACCTATTAGTGCTATTTTCTTTGAAGTGTGACAATCTTGAGGGAAGGATGAGAATTTGACACACTATTAATAAGAAATGACTGTGAGACAAATTCAACCATCAGTAATGCTGACACACCTAGAAAAAAATTTAACTCAATTACTGTAAAATGAAAGAATGATTTTTTGATTAATTCTTAATAAAATTCAACCTCACATGATAAAAATTAACAAACTTCTTCCAAGTATCTTATTAAATATAAGTGAAAATAATGTTTTTGAATGTGACGTGTACTAATTTAATGTTATCTCAAAGTAGAAAAGAGCTTGTTTTCTAGTTAATCAGAAATCCAGGGCCTGCCAAATAGCTCAATGGATTAATGTGCCTGCAAGCAGGCACAGGCGCTTAGGGTTCAAACCTCAGGCCTATTGTTCTACCCTGCCCCCAGGGCATGCTGAGACAGTAAATTTTAGGGTATTCTCATTTTCCACTTAGTCTTTAATCATTAAAATCTACTGAAATAGTTGTTAAACATGTATATTCCCAGTAACTTCCCTGGAAATTCTAATTTAGTATGTCCTTTCTGTTTCCTTTTTCTGAAACATTGAAGTGTTTCTTTGCTAGTCCTTTTAGCAACCAATATCCCCTCTGCTTCATCTTTTAGGCCAAAGTTTCATTTCTGGCCAAACTCAAAAAGTTTTAAATCATTCTGCTGTGCTCTTTGCTCTTAATTCTCAGCATAAATATGACTAAAGCCTCCAAGCAATAGCTGGGCCACCCTCTCAACATTAGATTGCTGTCCTTAATCTCAGTTCAGACCAAATCTCTCAAGAAGAGCAAAATGCATACAAACTTCCTACAAGACAGAGCACACATCTTCTGGAGTCCAATAGCCAATACAGTCCTTCTTTCAAGCATGGGTGCTGGTGTAATTTCCACCAGAATTCTGGTGCTTTGAGCTCTGACAAGAATCTCCTATAAAGTACAGCCTAAGGCATTCCAGACATTCTATTCTCTCACCTTTCATCTCCAGACCTTTCCTAATTCTTCCGTTTCCCTCAAGCCAGCTCAAAGGCTGATAAACCACATGGTCAGGTAAAAATCACAGAAACAACCTTTCTATGATACAAGTTTTATTTTTTTAATGAAATTTTGCTGTTTAGTACAGGCTGTCCTTGATCTTAAGGCAATCATCCTGCCTCAGCCTTCCAAGTGCTAGGATTACAGGCATGTGTCACCGTGCCTTGCTGTCTTAGTTACTTTTTGCTTGTTTCTGGGACAAATACCTGACACTCAAGATGAAGGAAGGAAAGGTTTATTTAGCTCACATTTTGTGAAGGTTTCAGTCCATATTCAGTTGGCCCAAGGCTGAGTGGAGCAGGGCAGAGAGCATCCAGTTCAAGGCGGCAGAACAGCAACAAAATGGTGGCAGAGGCAGCCAACCAAACAGGGCAGCAGAGCAGCAGCACCAGCTTGAGCTCCAGTCTATCTCTCTGTCTCTCTTTTTATTACATTCAGGCTCTCCGCCTTAGCTCCCGCCCTAGGCTACACCCATAATCCCAGAAGTACTTCCACCCATAATGCCATCAGTACTAAAACCTATAATCCCAGGGATCATGGATCAAGTCTCAAACTCTAGAAGTCCCCGCCCAGTGACTCCATGAGGCTTTGGGGGGACAACTAGACATAAACCATAACACTTGCTTCCAGTACCAAATTCTGTTTTAGTTAATTTCATTGATGCTGAGACAAAATGCACAACACTAAAAGTTAAAGGATGAAGGGTTTCATAGTTTGTAGAGGTTTCAGTCCATACTCTGCTGACTCCAACTCAGGGTGCTGTGGTAGGCAAGCATGGCAGAAGACAAACAGTTCGTGGTTGGAAGAAGGTAGCAAAGCAACAAAGGATGACCACAGACTTTTCTTTCCCTTATATTTTATTCAGTTTACCTAGGGCAGTAGCACCCACACCCTTATTCCTAGTGTATGATCCTAGCATTGCACCATGAATCAATCCCAGCCCTAACTCCTTCCACCTTGGATAAAGCCATGAAATGTGCAGTGGCAACAATCTCCTGAAGTAGTTCTTGAGAGAGAACAAACATTTGTCAGGAGATCATAAGTAGACGTTCTCTGTTTCATTTTCCAAAATAATATTGTACTATTTCATTAATCAGTCAATTTTGAAAAAAGTAAGATTTTCATACATGGTCTCCCATCATAAGTGATCATCACAAACAGTTTGCTTCTCAAAAAATAAAAGTGGAATTAGGAATTTTCTTTCTTGTATCAGGGATTGAACTCAGGACCCTGTGTTTTCCAGCCAGGTGGTTATTCTACTGAGCTATCTCCCTGGCCTTAGAATTATGAAATTTATAAGAAAGCCTATTATATAATATAATAGCCCTTTATTGTTAGGTGAATTAATTATTTTTTGCTCTCCCCCAGTTAGTTTAAGTATATTGTTTTATATTTTATGTGCTGGGAAAGTTTGTCACTAACCTCTCCTACAGACAGTGGTGTAGATAACTGCCTGAGGTGCCAACTGCTGCCCACTACTCTGCCCGCATCTATGTCTCAGCCAGTGTGTGCTGTGGCTTTCTTTTCTGAGCCTAGACTTTTCTAAGGCAGCTCTTGCTTGGGACACCAGTGCTCAGTGAGAGACATCTTGAGAGATGCTCACCATTGCATGGTCTTCCTCCTACCTAACTCCTTCCCCCCTCTCCTTTCACAAGCATCTTATCTACATTGAGGATTAAAGTTTTATCCAGTTTATTCCTGTCCCCTCTGTCTTTATCATTCATAGTATCTCCCTAATAAATTTCATATACTTGTAATTATGTTTCTGGAAAGACCCAAACTGACATTATATTAAGTTATTCGATCCACTCTAAGTTAGGATATATTGTATAAGATTTTTCATCTATAATTATAACTATTTAACTAATAACTTGATTTGTACTATAAACCAAGCTCTATCCAAGAAAATATAAACAACAATCAACAAAAGAGTCCACTTCCATCGGTTAAAATGTTGATTAAGGCAAAGAAAAACTTTCAGTTATTAAAGTCAGCAGATTTTCAGAAAGGTTGTAATAAAGTTGAAACATGGAGTTATAGGGTTTTCTATTGTAATAGTTAAGATATTGTTAATTGTAACACAACATATAAGAAAGCTCAGACTGAATACCTATATTTTTTAGTTATTTAACTACCTTAGACTGACACCACCGGTTGGGGTGGACACTTTCCTCTCTGCAGACATTTGAGGACCAGCTATGGAGCTACGACTGCAGACAGGTGATTTGAGGACCTACTAAAGGATTTCAGTGTGAGGAGGTGGAAATTCAGAAGGCAGAAAATAGTATCCAAAGCAATTATCATTTATGGCAGTTAGGCAAATATCCCATCTCCTTTTTATTAACTTGAAGACCTTAGTACCCATTAAAGTGTGAAACTCATTTGAATATCTTTGAAAGAGAAAATTGAGAAGATAAACTATACATATGGTTGTTTAATGAGCAAAGCCTTGACAATGGCATGTCTGTTTTTGCTTATACTCTTCGTCCAGTGATGAGTGCTCGGTGGTACTCAGTTGTCACGGTCTCTGGGATATTTTCCAAAATAAAGGTTTAATAACTGTAGCATAATTACCCGAGTGAAACAAAAAGATAATGAGGATGCAAGAGCTAGCAGTTCTTTAAATACTACTATGCTTTCAAATTTATGCAGAACTTTCTGAAATAACTTTATGATTATTTTATTCTATTAAAATTTTATGTGAAATTAAATTGGTTTTTCAATCTCTTTTTTTGATCAATACTATTATTTCCATGATATTATTATACTGCCATAATTATTTTAGGAGCACTGTGTTATAAATGGAGCTTGTTTAAATGAGGTTATCCTGTGTAATTATTTTGCAATTATAAACAGCAAATTAATAAAGCTACACCAATGCTTAACAAAGCATACAGTTAATCTGGCCTTGATTTGCTCATGGTTACTTAAAGAATAAAATTTGCATTCTAATGGTTTATTATTTTAGCAACATATATTTCTAGGGAAAAAAAGAGGAACGAAGCATCTGAAAGAGCTGTATAATAAAGTCTTTTGACAAAAAAATTGGCTCCATCCACTTAGATACAACTGTCATGGGTCCTCTCTAACATCTTCAAATTATTTCATTAATGGAAGGGACTTTGGGACTCTTTATTATTCCTTTGGATTATTTAAAATGGAGAGGTATGAACAGATTTTCAAATATATCTACATTCACTCATGAGATTAATAATAGTGGCCAAACCCAAGCTGCCTATGAAGAGGGTTGGTGGGACACTGGAGGATAAGAATTCTCATCTCCTGCTGGTGAGAGTACAGACCTATAAAACATTTCATACTACAGTATAACTTTACAGCATTTAGTGAAGCAGTGAATACACATAATGTTACCCAATAATTCTATTCTAAGTCACTTTTAAACAACACTTTCAAAAGTTAGGACAGAAATTTCTTTTCATGAGATTCAGAATGGAAAAAATCAAACCAGGCCAAATGCCTGTTACAAGTTCCTGCCCCCTGCTATAACAGATAGGTACATGTTGAAGTGAAATGCCATGTCTATGCAACAGACCTCCTACATCACATATACAAGATTGAGTAAGGAAACTATATGAAGTATGGATACATTAAGAAAAAATTGAATATAGAGCTGGGGAGATACCTCAGGGGCACAAGTGCCTGCCTAGCAAGTGCAAGGTCCTGAGCTTGATTCCCAGTCCACCCCCCGACAAAAAAAGTGAATATAGAAAATCAAGGCATAGAATACTAGATTCTGTATCATCTATGTTATGTGAATGAAGCAGGGTGCATCTTTAATAGTTAGAGGCAATGGCTGCATGTATGAGTAGAAAAGATAATCATATTTTATATGTAATACTGAATTTACAAATCTAAAGTAGAAAGCAAACAGAAAATTTAAGGAACCGTTTATAACTTCTTATTTTCAAAAATTTCTTATAGGTTCAGCCAAATAGCTCACCAGACTAAGGTGACTGCAAGCCAGCACAGGTGCTAGGGTTCAATTCCTGGGCCCACTGTGCTGCCCCTATTCCCGGGGCATCCTGAGGTGGCAATTGAGACTGGGCATGGTGGTACACACCTGTAATTCTAGCTCTTAGGAGGCTGTAAACAGGCGGATCACTCCTAATACAGTCTGGTAGTGAGCACTGAATGTCCTGAAAACCCTTCCCTAAAATACAAAAATAAATAATAAAATAAAAATTTCTTATAAAGAGATTTAAAGTAAAAATGAACTACTTTATTATAATTTTTTTACTCTTTTTATTATTTATCTAAGACAGTGAATTTTAGGGAAATCTGAAATGAATACATAGCATGACATTAATAATAGATTTTACATTGTAAATAAATTATTTACAAACATAAATGGATCTAACAGTAAAATTTGTCTACAATAAAAATGAAGAATTTACAGATCAGTCATACAATAGTTTACTCTCCCAAAATCAAGAAACTTATATTCATTTTTTTTCCTATACTAGGGAGACTATACGATATTTACATATGTAAGTCTGGTTTATTTCACTTATGAGTATACATTCAAGTTACATCCACTTATATGTGAAGTCTTCTAGTTTATCATTCTTTATAGATGAGTAATATTCCATTTTATGAAAATACCACATCTTTTTCAACCATTCTGTAGATGATGGGCATTTTGGTTGTTTCCAAAGATTTGGCTATAAGAAATTGTGCTGCTATGAACATAGGTGCACAGATGTCACTGTGATGTGACGTTTTCAGTTCACCTGGGAAAATTCCCAGTAGGAAGATAACTGGATTGAATGGGATTTCCTTTTCTACTTTTTTAAGGAGTCTCCACACTGCTTTCCACAATAATTGCACCAATCTGCATTCTCACCAGCAGTGGAGAGGGGTTCCTTTTTCCCCACAGCCTCTCCAACATTTGTTGTTGGTTGATTGCTTTATGGTAGCCATTCTTTATGGGGTCAGATGGTTTCTAAATGTTGTTTTGATTTGCATTTCACGATGTGGAGCACATATTTATAGGCTTGTTGAATTTCTTTCTCTGAGAAGTGAGTGTTCATCTCAGATGCTCATTTCTGGATTGGGTTTTTGAATTTTGGGGCGCTAGTGGTTTTTAGTGCTTTATAAATTCTAGATAGAAGACCTTTGTCTGAATACTTATTACATAAAATCTTCTTGAAATTTGTGGGCTGTCTTTTCACTCTGTTGATAATTTATTTTGATGTGAAAACATTCACCTGGAGGAAGTTCTAATTGTTGATTCTTTCAAGTGTTACATGTGCTTTTTGATTTTTGTCCATGAAATATTTGCCTACCCCGCTGTCTTCAAGATTTCCTCTGAAGGCTGGTAAGATGGTTCAGCAGCCTAAAGTGCCTGCTTAGGAAAGCTTAGGCAACCTCAGAGACCATGGTTCGATCCCAGGCACCTCATACCGTGCCAGCCCCACCCTGAGGGCAGGCTGAACCCGCCATAGGAAAAAAAAAATGTCCTCTGGCTTTCTCCTCCAGGATATTTAGTGTTTCTCATTTAATATTTAGATCTTTAATCCATTTTGACTTTAGTTTAGTGCGTGATGATAGACCTGGGTCAAGGTTTAGTTTTTGGCATGTGAAGAGCCAGTTTTTCCAGCAGCATTTCTTAAAGAGGCTATCTTTATTTTAGTAAACATGTTTGGACATTTTGTCGAAAATAAGGTGGCTGAGTGTGCTTGTATTTTCTTCTGTATCTTTTAATCTATTCCATTGATCCTGGAGCCTTTTTTTTTTTTTTCCAGATACCATGGTTAATTTATCACAGTATCTCTGTAGTCTAACTTTAGGTCAGGAATGTAATGCCTTCTGCCTTATCTTTGTTGCCCAGTATTGTCTTAGCAATTCTAGGTCTTTTTTGGTTCCAGGTAAATTTTAGGAATGATTTCTCCAGGTCTGTGAGGATGTTGATGGTATTTTGGTAGGGATTACATTACATCTGTATAACAATTTAGGGAGTGTGGTCATCTTCACAATGTTGGTTTTTCTTATCTAGGAGCAGGGAATATCTTTCTATTTTCTCAAATCTAGGATTTCTTTTTTTCAGAATACTGTAGCTTTCAATGAAAAGGTCTTTTCCTTCTTTAGTTAGGTTAATTCCCGAGTATTTTGTTTTCTTTGGTGTGATTATAAAAGGTATTGTTCCTCTAATTTTTCTCTCAGTATGTTTGTTATCGGGTAGAGCAGTGCTACTGACTTTTTTTGTGTTGACTTTATATCCTGCTACACTACTGAATTTGTGTATTAATTCTAGTAGCTTCTTGGTGGAGTTCTTGGGGTCTTCTGAGTAGATTATCATGTCATCTACAAATAATGATAGTTTAACTTCTTATCTACCTATTCTTATTCCTTTTATTTCTCTCTCTTGTCTAATGACTGTAGCTAATGATTCCAGAACTATATTGAATAAGAGTGGTGATAGGGTACATCCTTGTCTTGTGCCAGATCTCACAGTAAGAGACTTCAGCTTTTCCCTATTTAGAATTATGTTAGCCATTGGGTTGTCATAGATGGCTTTTATCAGACTGAGTTAGAGGCCCTCTATTCTGATTTTCTGTTGGACTTTGAACATGAATTAGTGCTGGACTTTGTCAAAAGCCATTTCTGTATCAATTGAGATGATCATGTGGTTTTTGGCTTTGAATCTATTGATATAGTCCATTGCATTTATAGATTTGTGTATATTAAACCATCCTTGGATCTCTGGCATGAATCCTACCTGGTCATGGTATATAATCTTCTTGATAATTTGCTGTATTCTAGTGGTGAGGATTTTATTGAGGATTTTTGTATCTATGTTCATGAGAGAAATTGGCCTGTAGTTATCTTTTTTTAAGTTGCATCTGTCTCTCTGGTTTTGGTAGTGTAATACTTGCCTCTAGGAATGATTTCATGAGGATTGTTTCCTTTTCAATTTCAGTGAACAGTTTGAGGAGTATTGGGATTATGTCTTCTGTAAATTTCTTGTAGAGTTCAGTTGTGAATCCATCACAACCTGGACTTTTCTTGGACGGTAGACTTTTTATTACATTTTATATTTCATTGGCTGTTATTGGGTTCTTGAGAGTTTTTATATCCTGATTCAGTTTTGGTAGTTTACACCTTTCTAGGAATCTGTCCTTTTCATCATTGTCTTCAATTCTGTGAGAGTAAAGATTCTCAGAGTAGCTATTAACGATACTCTGAGTCTCTGCTGGGTCTGTAGTAATTTCACCTTTTTCATTCCTTATTGCTTGAATTTGAGTACTTTCTTTCCTCTTTTTGATGGGGTTATCAACTTTCTTTAATCTTTCAAAGAACTGGCTTTTTGATTCGTTAATTCTTTGTGTTATATTCTTTGTCTCGATTGAGTTACCTTCTGCTCTATTCTTTATAATTTCCTCTTGTCTTTGGGCTTTGGGTTTCATTTGCTCTTCCTTTTCTAGTTGGTTTAGGTGCTACATGAGAGTATTTAATTGTTCCCATTTTGTTTTCTTAATGTGTGAGTTTAGAGCTCAAAATTTCCCTCTAAGAACTGCTTTCATTGCATCCCATAAATTCCAGTAGGGTATCGTAAATATTGCTTAATTTCATCTGTAACCCACTGGTTGCTGAGAAGGGTGTTGTTTAATTTCCATGTATTTCTGTGGTTCTTGTGATTTCTTTTGTCATTTATTTTCATTTTCATTGCACTATGGTCAGATAATATATATGGTCTAATTTCTATTTCCTTTCATATACTTAAGAATTACCTATACACTAGTATGTGGTCTATTTTAGAAAATGTCCTGTGTACAGCTGAATAAAATTTGTATCCAGAAGTGGTTGGGTGGAATACTCTGTGTATGTCCACTAAGTCCATTTGTTCCAAGATCTGGTTTAGTTCTGTTACTTCTTTGCTACATTTTTTCTGCTTGACCTAACTTTTTGGGATAAAGAGGTGTTAAGGTCTCCTGTTAAGATTGTGATATTGGATAGTAATTTTTTTCTGTGTATTAAGATTTCTCTTATATAACTTGGTGCTCCCATGTAGGATGCATACATATTTATGAGTATTACCTCTTCATCTGAATTTTTCCCCTAACCAGTATGTAGTGACCTATTTTATTTCATCTGATCTATGTTTGTTTGAAGTTTAGACTGTCTGCAACCATGATTGCTACCCCTGCTTTTTTTTTTGTTTTTTTGTTTTTTTTTTGAGATGTTGTGGCATGTAGTATTATTTTCCATCCTTTAACTTTTAGCCTATGAATTTCTTTATGAGTTAAGTGTATTTCTTGTAGAGAGCATATTGTTGGCTTTTGCTTCCTTATTCACTCTGCTAGTCTATTTCTTTTAACTGGAGAATTGAGTCCATTTACATTGATGGTTATAATTGAAATGTATTGCCTTATGATTGACATGTCTTTTACTTACTACTGTTTACTCCTTTTTCTCCTGTTTAGTTGATTGTGCTATTTGGTGTGTTCTTTCTGGTATCATTTGTAGAGATCAGTTCATTGTGATCACTGTAAAATAATTTTTAGTAGTCTGTATAAGGTTGGTTTTGACATCATGGAATTCTTCAGTTTTCCTTCTCATGGAATTATTTCACTTCTCCCTCATATGTAAGAGAGAGCTTTGTGGGGTATAGCAGTCTGGGCTGGGATTTATTTTCTTAATATTTATTTATTTATTTATTTGTTCATTCATTCATTCATTCATTTGAGACAGGGTCTTGCTATGCAGTTCAGGCTGGCCTTGATGAGTTTGTTTTCATGGGGGACTTAAAGCACTCTGTTCCATAGTTTTCTTGACTTCATGGTTTGTGAAGAGAAATCTGCTATTCTTCTGATGAATTTTCCTTTAAACGTGATCTGCTTCTAGAAGCTTTCAGTATATTATTCTTCTGCTGGATTTCTGAGATCTCGACTATTACACGTCTGGGTGTGTTTTTAGTTGGGTTGATGTCATTTGGAGTTCTGTATGTTTCAGTTAACTCAGAGTCCAATTGTTTTCTCATATTTGGGAAGTTTTCTGCTATTACTTCTGTCCATATTCTTTTTATATCATTTGTATTGACTCTTTCTCATTGATTCCTAATAATCTCATTTTGTTCATTTTTGCCTCCTCTTGCAGATAATGAACTATTTTTTCTTGCATCCTGTTTTTTATATGAGATTCTTTCTTACTTTTTCACTACCTCTGAGTATGTCTTCAAGATCTGAAACTCTATCTTCACTTTCATTCATATAGTGTTGCCAGCTTGTGATTCAGATTTTATTTTCCTGTGTATCTCTTTGGAACTGTTTCATGCAATCTATTTCTTTCCTATATTGCTCATTCAAGGATTGTATAATTTTTCTATTCTCTAATTTTTTATCAATTTCTTCTTTCTAGGCATTTATTGTCTTTCATTATAGTTATCCTTTCTTTTTCTACTTCAGAGGTTGTTTCTGCTCTCCTTTCCTCTCTACCTTTCTGCAGTTGTTTTTACTTCAGACACTATTAATTTAGAGATGACTCATTTTATTTCAGAAATAATTTCTGATCTGATTTCTTCTATACTTTCCTATAGCTGTTCTTTTTTTCAGACTCTAGTAATTCAAAGATTTCTTTTTTTACTTCAGAGGTTTTCTCCAATTTGAGTTTCTCTGTATATATCTACATTCGTTTGCTTACTTCAGATGCTACTAATTCAGAGATTTTGGTTGCATGATTCCCATTTTCTTCTATGGTAATGTTTCTTGTATTTGTTCCAGGTGGTCCTGGGACCTGAGATTGCCTTTTGCTCTCTGTCTGTATCATTCTGTATAGTAGTAACATTTGGTGCAGAACTTTGGTGAAATTATGCCATTAGCACCTACTGAAATTTGGGCCTGGATCTACCAAATTTGATCTTGTCCAGGTGTGCCTGGCTCTTTCTGGCTGCTGTGCTCTGGTTTTTCAGCTGCAGCTTTTGGATGAGAGCCTTCTGTGCTCCTCTGGCATGATGTTCAGCTCTTCAGTTAGCTCATAAGGTCTGACCCTCAGCCTCTCTTGCAGGGAATTTGCTGTAGGGCTTCTTAGCAGATGCCAGGGCTGGGTTCTGGGCAAGGTAGAAGTTCTGGTGGTGCAAGAGCACAGGCCTAGTGTTCCTGCTTATGTGCCCACCAATCATGAGCTGTGGGCGGGAGCGGAGTTCTGGTAGTGGTGTGGCAGCTGCAAGGTGAGAGGTCCCACCTGCACACCTACTGGTTGGTGGATTTTATTGTGAGCAGGGACTGAGTTCCGGTGGCAAGGGGGGGCATGCAGGCTAAAAGGTCCTACCTGCATGCCCACAGGTTGGTTGGTTGGTCAGTGGAGGCTGCTGTGCAGGTCAGTTTGTCCTTTCGGGCTGCTCAAGTTGCACTGGGCCTGGCTGCTGTGTCAGCTGAGCTTTAGGCAGGTCAGGGAGCGGGTCTAGCACGCGGCGGGCCTGGCTGCTGGGTCCGCTGAGCTTCTGGTGGGCCAGGGGATGTCTAATAATATACTATTGTATTTATGATTTCTATTCATGTTTGGGAGTCAATTAGTTGACCATAGTAGATACTTGAGAAAACATACTATTCATTTTTGTATGGACTTCATATTTAGAGTCGTAGATGATGGGGGTGATAGATACTATTGCTTAGTATGATATCTGTTCACTATGCTGTTTGGATAGATCTCAAAAATGCTGAGTAGAAATTTGTCTGCCTGAACACACAGTGAACTCATAAATAGTATCTTTCAGCTGTTAGGAATGAGGCCTACAAAAGATTCTGTAGAATGACAGCCAGAGAAAATCTTAGAAAACGAGTTTATTTGGGGCTGGGAGGTAGCTCAGGGTTACAATTGTCTGGTTGGTAAATGCAAGGTCCTGAGTTTGATCCTCAGTTCTGGGGAAAAAAAAAAAAAAGTAAACAAGGCTTTTTTTTTTCTTTCTTTCTTTTCTTTTTGTTTTTTTTTTCTTTTTTAAGATAGGAAAGTTGTATTTTTGAACTATTACACGGAAAGACTACTTGTTACTACAAAAATGACAAAATTTAGCTCATTCACTTCTAACTTAATGCACCAGCTCAGAATTGATTGATTGATGAGCTATCTGCAATTATAACTTCCAAATTAAATAAATGCTGCTGTCTTTGAAAGCTTAAAGGGGCTGTGTTCACAAAAAGATTAATATACACACAGATCCCTAAGCAAAGCCTTTTACATGTGAAAAATATTATTTAAAAAAAACATTCCACTAAACACATTTTTAATTGAAGTTAATCTGCTTTATGCAATTTATCCCCATATTTCCCTAGGTGAAGAGGGTAAAAATTAACAGAATAATCAAAATTATTATAAAAGAAAAATGATATATCTGCAGACAGAAAATAGTGCTGTTAAAATGACTGTCAATAATGATAGTTTTACTAGTAACAGATTCCTCCACTTTCAAGTACTTAGGATACTAATAGAATGCTAGCAAAATCTACTTTTACTTGGCTTTTGCTTACCATTCTTTCCTAAGAAATTCTTATGTGCATTTTTATTTGGAAACTTGAGGGTTGTCAGTGAGAAACCGGGATTAGTCGCCCTAAATCTATGGGGAAGCATGGAGCTTTATATATATCATTCATGTGAAACTTCCAGTGGCTGTGGAAGCCAACCCCATGAAGGTCTCCCTTTTGGCTTCTCATTTAATCAGGGGCATATAGCGTCCCTGGGGTTTGTTCCCTACTTGGGCAGTGAAAACACTCTTCAATGTCCTTATACACTTGACCATAGGCAAAAAGAAAGAGGGCAAAGGAAAAATAAAAATTAGAGCAAAACAAAAGCCTAACTTCAATCACAGTGACAGAAGCAATCTCTAGGAATTGGTACCATTCAAGCAATTTGTTATCTTCTTTGAGCCACCTAACAAATAAATTTCATTTTAGTGCTGTTCCGCAACTTTTCATTTTTCTTGTTGTATTCCCCTATTCCCTAAAGAACTCGAAATAAAACAAAGTTGTCTAGCCAATATTATTCCTAGAACCAAAGTCAAGAACACACACACACACACACACACACACACACACACACACACACACACACTATAAAACACTATAAAAAGCAGGAACAAACAAAGCTACCTGTCAAACTTGGTGGTGTAGGTCAGTGATAAAGCACTTGTGTAGTACATGGGAGCATCTGGGTTCAGATTCCCATCTTTTGCTCCTTCTCCCAAAAAGTCTTACACTATCTTTTTGTCTACATGAATAAGAGAATAAGTGGTTAAGAGATCCTATTCATTTTTCCCTAGCCCATGTGTTCATTCAATTACTATTGTCTGAACTTCATTTTTACAATTTTAGCTGAGAATGAGATAGGAGAAATATGATTAATGGGCTCCTCCTGCTGTGGTTGTGCCTCTGTTGCAGGCACTAAAATCTGAGACCTTTTGTCCCTTTGATTGGAATCAGACTCACGTAAGAAGCTTCAAAGGTTTTGCTTTTGTTTTTGTTGCCCAGTGTTGCTGCTCTGCCCTTGTTCCCATAACTGTGTTCCAGCTAAGCCTGGCTTTCTTTGACCACACTCTCCCTCAAGCATTTATTCCAGTGTAAGTAGAAAAATTAAAAGTAGGTTCAGGCAGTATGAGCCTTTTGTCAGAAATGTAGCCTTTGTGGAGTGGAAAACTAACTAGGGGAATACTAACCACACTTTCAGAAAATGACTTGTGAGAGTAAAGGTACAAGAAAAGCACCACTGTGGCTGTTGAGGTAGCACTCTCGGGAGAAAGTGGAGCTCACTGCAGAGAAAGGTACAGGACTACACCCCTTTTATATGTAGCAAATTAAAGGGCTTTCAGAAGAGAGGTAAGTAAAATTCTAGCTAAGGTTTTACTAAGCTGTTATATTCATTTTTACCTTTTTGATTGATGAAATCCTTACATTAACAGTAAGAGATGTTATTGACCGAGTGATTTACATTCCTTGCCTTGCCCTGAATTCATTCTGACAGTCATTGCTAAATGTGTATGGTTTCTAGTCTGGGCACATCCTTCCAGGGATACTACACAATGTCACAATAGGAACTTAAATGTGCTGAATCTCTGTTTCAATTGCATCTCATAGGGATATTCACAAAATCTTGGAAGCAGAACTTTTTTTTATTAATACACCTTTGCAATACATAACGGTACCATTCATTCTGACGAGTAAGTGAGTACAGGTAACACACCTTAACGCTTCTTTTGTTCCTTTCCTCTTCCACCCCGCTTGTCCCTCCATCTCTCAGTCCCTTTGTAAAGTCAGTCAGCAACATCTGCCGCTTCACAAAATGTTTGCTGAGAACAACACCAGTACCAACTTTCTTGTATTATTTGACATTTTTTTCCTCTAAGAATGTCTGTACTACCTTAAACATGTTCCTGGAGTTTGTTTTGGTTGCTGCTCTTCTGCTTTATTTTGCTTTCTGAAGCAAATGAACCTTAATCCTGGAAAAAAAAAAAAAAAAGGCTCAGCTTGCCTATTTTGGGTTATAGTAGTCTCTTAATTGCTGTTCAGTGAAACAGCAATCGGGATACTAAGATTTACATGGCTTTTCTATTGCAAATCTTCCGAAAATTCATGAATCTTAATTATAAAATGAGACAGTCTGTGTTAGAAGACAATTTCTTACACCAGAACTTCAATATAACTCTAATTATTGTGGAGCATGTGAGCTATATCTCAACAAACAAAGATTGTGTGAGTTTTACCCTGTTTGGCCACAACAATGCATGATATTAAAAGACAGTTGTCAAACCAAACAACCAATCAATGAAATGAGGAAGTAAATTAACTAAACTTAATTCATCAAGGATTCAAAAATTAGCTGCCACCCGGTAATTGTTTGTCTGAGTTTATTCCCGTGGTCAGCTCATGAATCTCTGCGGCAGGCACAAGAATGTGCTGATGATAAATCGGGGCCCATAAATATACTTCACACTCTCAAATAGGTGATCTGTAAGCATACGGTATTACTTACACCTGTCAATAGAAGAAGGTACGAAATGAGGTATTTTACCATTCTCATTCTCTTGTTATGTCTTTTCCTCCTTCAGACAAACACTAAGGAAACTATAAAAATAAATCTATCTACAAAACAACCAGTTTCCAAGATTCATTTTCCTTGTAGCCATAGTTTTCCATCTCTGTATGCCATGCAAGGCAAACAAAGTGACAGAATACAGGAAAACCTACGTAATTGCAGCCTTCTATTCTCTTTACCTTGTGCTTCAATAAATCTAGGCTATAATATAAATTTTTTTCTTTAATTAACTGCAAGAACTAGAGCACAACATCTATCTTTCATTTAAAATAGCTTGTTTTTTTTCTGATTAAAAGAGTAAAGCAGTGTTTGAAAATCTAAGTGATAGAGAAATGTATAAAGTTAAAAATGTCTTCATAAAAAACTCCATACCAACAGACACTGTCTAGTAAAGACTTTTGTACCTACTCTCAATGTTTTAACACACAAATGTAGTAAACATATATATTTCTATATTTATTTTTAAGAAACTGATACAGTCTTGCACATGCTTTTTGTAATTTAATTATTTTAATAATATATTATGAATTTCCATTTTTTTTTTTTTTTGTCTTTTTGAGACAGGGTTTCGCTATGCAGTTCAGGCTGGCCTTGAGCTCACTTTGTAGCCCAGGTTGGTCTCAAACTCGCACCAATCCTCCTGCCTCAGCCTCCCGAGTGCTGGGATTACAGGCATGAGCCACCACGCCAGGCTTGAATTTCCATGTTGATAATAATGTGATTACTATATTCTCTTGAAAGTTAAATTCTATTTCATTTTATATATGTATGTATGTATTTATTTATTTATTTATTTATTGTATTTAGTACAGGGTCTACAGGATCTAAAGGGTCTTACTACACAGATGGGACTACCTATGATCCTATTTTTGGCCACCCAAGTGCTAGCATTGCAGGCACGTGCCACCACACCTAGTCTCAATCACCATCTTAGTGTGCCCCCGGGGTAGGACCAGCGTCCATGTCTGCCTAAGCCGGCACTTTAACCCCTGAGCTATCTGGCTGGCTCTAATTCGATTTCATTTTACAGATAAAATTATGTGATTTGAATAACGTAATATGAGTGGTTTGTGCACAGAAAATGCAAGACAAATATTGCCGTTAATGTCTAAAACTTGGTGGTTCAAACTATATTTTTCAAAAGACACATTTTCCGAATTACCTTCACAGAATATTGTATGATTTTTTACTCTTCTTAGCAGTCAGTGGAATCTAAATGACAGAATAGACGTATCTTCCCGTAGTAGTAAATGGGTTTTCTTGGGCCATGTTCCCTCCAACATCTGTAATTGCAATAATTTTCAACTTCTGATCAACAGGTAAATTATTGGTATCTTTTGTAGCTTATATTTATATCATGAGTCCATGAGCTTTTAAATTTTTTATCAGCTTTTTATTACTATTGTACCCATTTGCCTTACAAAATGAATGTAATTCGTCATGGGCAGTCAGTGCATGTATATAACAGACCTCAAATCTTCATCCGCTTTTCCACTTTTCCCTCCTCCCATTCTCTGCCCCTTGAAACCCCTTTTCCTTTAAAAACTTTTTTTAAAAAAAATCTTCCATTTATTTATATATTTGATACAGGGTTCACCTCATAGCTGGACTCTAGCAACCCTCCTGTCTCAGCCTCTCTAGTGCTGGGATTACAGGCCTGTGCCTGGTCTCTGCAGCAAGGCAGGTGGTACAGGGGAGCTAATCTGGTTTGTTGTGCTTGCCAGGCAGAAGCTTAGACCTCTGAGCTATCTCTCCAACCCTTGATTCCTCTTTCATTTGAAGACCTCTTTAGTTCTTATTACTTATCTTATTTTGCTCCTTGCTTATATTTTCTGCTTCTTACTTAAGAAAACCATATTGTATTTCAGCTTCGTAGCCTGATTTATTTCTCTTAATTTTAAGGTTTCAAGTGAAACTATTGTCCTGTGAGGTACTCAAGTGTACCCTTCTTTATGAGAGAGTAGTACCTTGCAGTATGTGACCATTTTAATGGCAACACAAAATTTGTTTAGATTGAGGTTTGTTTACTGTGCAATTCTGTGTGAGGGTAATTTTATTTCTTTGCAGGTCATTACTTTTAAAAACATGAATCAAGTTCATTTTTTTTTTTTTTTTTGACTTTTTGAGACAGGGTCTCGCTATGCGGTTGAGGCTGGCCTTGAGCTCAGTTTTGTAGCCCAGGCTAGTCTCGAACTTGCACCAATCCTCCTGCCTCAGCCTCCTGAGTGCTGGGATTACAGGCGTGAGCCACCACGCCCGGCATCAAGTTCATTTATTAATATCAGATCCCTTATCTGTGATTACCTCTCTTAATATATAGCTGCTTATTTAAATAACACAAGTCTAAAGGCCAAAGCTATATTATAAAAAACTACAAAATACAGTGAAATATTTACTGAAAACTAAATAAATGTAATAAAAATTTATTGAATAAATTTAGAAACATGACTTTTGTACATCTATCTTTTTCCAAAGTATTTGTCCATGTGAGCAGTAAGGAAATCAATGAAATTAATTTCCTAAAAGCCTTAACTTATAAATGTCCACGTTCAAAAGGGGATAGCAAAGCAGTTATTTCATTTCTGCTAGTCTTTAAATCAGGGGTTATAGCTGAGGCTGTCTGAGCACTACAGGGAAACCCACCACAAGATCTTTTCTTCCATATATAAGGCAACATTGGATAATACACATGCTTTTGAAAACATGACTACAAACATAATTTCATAGTTTTAAGAGTTTAGCAACAGAACTAAAGATTTAGTTTACATCTGAAAACATTACTGCTAATCAATGGAAATGTTTTGTGCTTTAGTCGGTCTTTTAGAAAGGTATGCTGTTACAAAGTCGTTGACTGTGATGTCTTTGAAACATTAAATACTACTTAAACTGAAAAAAAAACAAAACAAAACAGGCTGCTTATCCAAATTCCATTCTCTAATATTTGGAAGTGAAATCTAGGACAAAGACAATCATCTAAATACTAAAACAATTTAGGCCTATTATGCAAAAGCTAGGAGGGTTCTTTGTGAATTTTAAATACTAAAATACTTCAATACTTCAACTTACAAGAACTCTGAAATCTGCTTCCAAAGCTAGCTATATGGCACCTTAGTTAGGTATGAATGGAATGTAGAATTGGGATTTTTGGTCTTCATGCATAAACTATAGAAGTACTGACTGCAAGAGATGGGTGAGTAGCAGCATAGCTAAACGAGGGCCACGGGTAATCAACTTAAGCCTTAGAAATGTACACATTTTCGCATGAAAGTAAAAGCTAAGTGCATTGTGCCCCATGTCTCTTTGTGCTTATAGAGAAAACAGAAGTATCCCAGTGAATGATTTATCTTTGCAGAGATATTCAAATGGAACTCTATCCAATGTCACTTGGCAGTAAAATGAACAGAAATGGGACATTTGAATTTCCAGCTCATATGAACCTATATTTCATGTGTTAAACATGTCAACAATCCCAGTGTATTTACAAAATACTAGGCAACAAAAGTGATTATATTACTCTAGGAGGTTTAATTGTGTTTGTTTCTCAGTGTAATCTTCATTTCACATGTCAATGGCTTGACATGTGGGCCACTGATGGCCTGAGAACTGTTTCAAAATGATATTTTCAATAGTTTCTCCTAGAACACTTAGGTACCTGATCTGCTGTAGATTTCAGAGTTCCATATTAGTAGACAATGAGGGATCCTATATGACTATACTGAAGCCCATTCCTATCAAAATTTCAAATATGCCCGTGACTTTTTATTACTCAGACCATATCAAACTCACACCTTATTTGCTACTTACTATCCTTGTATGAAAACATTCCTATGGGTTCTCAGAGTTTCGTTTTGTTTCACGTTTTCTTACACCATTTTAACCTGATCCATTCTGCTACACTTGATTATATTTTCCATGAATATGTAATTCCTTTTACATGGAGGATATAAATGATAATTGAGCCTTATCCTTGTAGAACTGTAACAGATTATTTAAGTCAAGGTGCCAAAACTGGAATGGAATGTGGATTCACACACACACACACACACACACACACACACACACACACACACACACACAAGGAGAAAGTAACTCAACCAAAGAAGTAAAATTCAGAAGAAGAACTATTAGTCAAATTAGAGATACATAAGAAAAGAGTGAACTTCAAGTACTGAATGCTTCTATTTGTAAATTTGTCATTAAATCAACATAACTTTATAAAGGAATATTTTTATATGTTTATATGTTTATAAAGGAATTATTGGAAAAACCCACAATCTAATAAAGAATATTAATAAAGAAAAGTGAATTCGTTCATAGTAATTCATAAACCCAAAATGAATGACTATTTCTAGTTGCTACTGAGCTCAAACTGCTAAGTGTAAAGATGTGCATGAAGTGGAAAAGTGACTATTATTTCTATATTTCTATTTTAAAGACAAAAAATAATAGCAGTTTTACAATAGCTTAGTAGTAGTGTTACAATATTTAATGCATTGTATATAGTTGTCCTCACAATAATTAGGATAAATATATGATCCCTTGATGAAACAATATTAGCACAAACCTAACTTTGCAATGAATTAAGAAAAACTAATACATGTCTTAACTAATTTGTTTCCTGTATACAATGTATTATTGGATATTGCTTCCTAATCCACTGTGCTAGGGTGTTTCTTTTAATTGGAGAATAAAGTCTATTTATATCGATGGTTATAACTGAAATACATTGACTTGCGGTCAACATGTTATTCATTTACTACTGTTTACTCTTTTTCTCCTGTTTTTAAAATTCGTTGCCTTATTTGGTAGGTTCTTTCTTTTCTCACTCATGGAGTTTGGGTTGTTTTGGTCCCTCTCTAGAATAACCTTTAGTAGTCTATGCAGGGCTGGCTTTGACATCCTGAAATTCTTCAGTTGTTCCTTGTCATGGAAGTATTTCACTTCTCTCTCATACTTGAAAGAGGGTTTTGCAGGTTATAGCAGTCTGCGCTGGAATTTGTTTTCATGGAGGACTTGAAACACTCTGCTCCATGCTCTTCCTGACGTTATGGTTTGTGAGGAGAAATCTGCCATTATTCTGATGGGTTTTCCTTTAAATGTGATCTGTTTCTTGACTCTAGCAGCTTTTAGTATACTATTCTTCTGATGAATTTCTGGGACCCTTACTATTATATGTCTGGGCATGTTTTTATTGGGTTGATATTATTTAGAGTTCTGTATGCTTCGGTTACCTAAATGCAGATTGTTTTCTCATATTTGGGAATTTTTCTGCTATTCCTCATGCCCATATTCTTTTTATGTCATTTGTATTGACGCCTTTTTCTCTCTTTATTATTATTATTTTTTTTTTGTGCGACCAGGGTTCGAACTCATGACCTTGCACTTGCCCAGCAGGCACTTTACGCCTTTCTCTTTGATGCTTATTAGTCTCACATCTTTGCATTGTCTTGAAGATGTTGAATTATTTTTCCTGCATCCTAATTGTTTTTTTTTTTTTTAGACAGGCTCTCATTATGCAGTTCAGGCTGGCCGTGAGCTCACTTTTGTGTACCAGGTTGGTTTTGAACTTGCACTGATCCTACTGCCTCAGCCTACATTTTTAAGAGAGTCTTTCTTAACTTTTCACCAGCTGCAACTGTGTCTTCAAGTTCTGAAACTCCATTTTCGCTTTCATTTATATGGTGTTGCCAGCTTGTGAATGATATTTTATTTTCCTGTATATCTCTTTGAAGTTGCTTCATGCAATCTATTTCTTCCCCAAATTGTTCATTTGAGGATTCCATCATTTTTCTATTCTCCTCTATTTCTCTATTAATGTCTTCTTTAGAAGCATCCATTAATTTTTCTGCACAGTTATCCTTGCTTTTTTCACTTCAGAGATTATTTCTGATCTGTTTTCATCTCTACCTTTCTGCACTTGTTTTTTTTACTTCAGATGCTATTAATTCAGAGATTTCAGCTGTGTGATTCTCATTTTCTTCTATGCTAGTGTCTCCTGCATTCGTTCTGGGTTAGCTTGAGGCTCAAGATTGCATCTTGCTCCATCTCTTTGTCATTTTGTATAGCACTGTCCTCTGAACTTTGCTGTAGCAGTGGTTCTCAACATTTCTAATGCCATGACCCCACAATACAGTTCCTCATGTTGTGGTGACCCCCAAACCAAAAAATAATTTTGGTGACTACCTCAAAACTGTAATTTTGCTACAGTTATGATTCAGAATGTAAATACCTGATACGCATCATGTATTCTCATTGCTACAAATCAAACATAATTTAAACATCATGATTAATCACAAAAACAATATTTAATTATATGTTGAGAAATATTTATTATTAATTCCAATAAATAACCTTTCACCATGGCGTAGCATGGGTTTAAATATGTATTTTCCGATGGCTGTAGGTGATCCCTGTGTTTTGTTCATTCGACCCCCACTGGGGTCACGACCCACAGGTTGAGAACTGCTGCTGTAGAGCTTTGTTTAAGTTATGCTTTTAGCATCTACTGAAATTCGAGTCTGGACCTACCAAGTTTGAACTTGTCCAGATATGTCTGGCTGGGCCTGGCCTTTGGGCACAGCTTCTTCCTGCTGCAGCCCATGGAAGTAAACCTGCTGTGCTCCTCTGGGAAGATGTTCAGCTCCTGGATTAGGTGGGAGGTTCTGACCCCCAGCTTCTCTGCAGGGCATTTTGCTACCGGGTTCCACAGGAGGTGCAGTTTCTGGGGTCTGGATGGGGAAGTTGTGGTCACAGCATGAGGGCAAGAAGTCCTGCCTACATGTATGCTGATCCTGGGATCTGGGCAGGAAAGTCTAGAGGTTATTTATTTATTTATTTAATGGCCCTGTGGCCACTGTTATTTTATTTATTTATTTGTTTTTGCACTTCTGATGCTATCAATTCAGGTAGTTTTATTTTTGGCTTCTGATTTCTTTTATCTCAGCGTTCTGGACTTGTCCTGGGTAGGCTTCATGTTTAGTATTACACTTGGGCATTTTTTTTTAAGACTTGAGATTTCTGAATTTATTTGAATTATAGCACATTTCCAAAAAAAAAGGAACTTTTGCACAAGAAATTTGAATAAAATCATACCAAGATACACAAATGTGAAACTGACCAAAACTAATTGTAAGGAAAAGCAATCATTAAAGGATATATTAGATATGGAACATAAACTTAAAGATCATGTTATTCCACAATAGAAAAAAAAGAGTAAGTGTGTAAGAAACTAGACTATTTAACTCAAAAGATTGAAAGAGGAAAAAAAGGATCAACTGTGTATAAAAGACAAAGAAGAAATAATATTAAGTCAATGGAAATGGAAATATACTCTTTCAAGTTTCCAATACTAGGAGAAAATATAATATGTCTTATATGTAGATTATAAGGCAAACAGTATAAATCTTAAAGCAAAAATTAAGATTAAATAATATTCAGAAAATTAATTAAATATTAATTCAAAATTAAATATTTCAAAAAGTTCAACTAAGAAAAAGTTTTCATGACAGTAAAGAATTACTAAGAATAAAACATAACATAAATATTGGAATGGCAAATGTATGAGCATCACTTCTAACAGTTTGGGGATAGGATATCACAGAAATTTCTAGTATGTTGTGGATGTGGGCAGTGGCCATGGTGCTTTCTGGTGGCTAGGTATCCCTTGTGAGAAAGAGCTACTGCTATTTCCTTGGCATCCACCCTGTAGATCCAGACAGAATCATGACCCATAAGGTGCAGGAGAAGTCCATTTGTAGAGTATGCTGATGGAAATATTTTGCTGCTGTATACCATTATTCTTTTGTAAGAATAATTGAAAGACTACTTTTGCATATCTCATTTTCTCTTGTCTTTAATTGTTTGCCCTATTTGGTGGATTCATTCTATTCTCCTTCATGGAGTTAGGGTCATTTTGATCCCTCTCTGGAGTATCTTTTAGTAGTCTGTGTAGGGTTGAGTTTGTCCTTATTAAATGCTTTAGCTGTTCTTTGTCATGGAAGTATTTCACTTTTCCATGAAACTTGAAAAAGAGTTTTGCAGGGTAGGTCAATCTGGATTGGAATTTGTTTTCTTGCAAGACTTAAAGTACTTTGCTCCTTTCTTTTCTTGACTTGATGGTTTGTTTGGAGGAAATTACTGTTATTCTGATGGGTTTTCTCTTAAATGTGATCTGTTTCTTTTCTGTAGTGGCTTTTAGTATACTGTTCCTATGCTGAGTTTCTGGGTTCTTGATTATTACATGTCTGGAGGTGGTTTTAATTGGGTATGATATTACTTAGAGTTCTATATATTTCAGTTACTTGAATGTCAGATTTTTTCCCCATGTATGGGAAATTTTCTGCTATTACTTCCGCCCATGTTCTTTTTATATCATTTGTATTGATTCCTTCTTTTCTTTTTTTTTTTTTTTTTTCTTTTTTGGTGCTTTAAACAATTTATTTAACTGAAATGGACTTACATTTGTTTCTTAAGTGACTTCCATTTATTTGGATACATCTTTTCCCAATGGAGATTTACAAGATCTTCAAGCCAATATAAATATTTGGGTATATACCTGCACAATACCTCAGCAATACTTTTCAGCAAGAAAACACTGAAGAGTAAAGACCAGACACCATTACTCACTACAGTGAAAATCTGCTGAGATATGTTTGAGGTAAGAAGGCACCACATACCTCTTCAACTAAGAAAATCACCCTTACAACACAGGGCAATTTTATTTTTATACAGGATCTAGAACACTTAAGCTGTCAATTAGGTGGTGAATGGCAGAACTACATCCCAGTTTATGCCATGAATTCATAGGGAATAGGTT